>CBVK0101192852.1:0-12653 GCA_900067695.1 Picea abies | reverse complement strand
CATATAACACAAATGTAGAACAACAATTAGGTGGACTATGCCTTTCCGCTAGTTTCCTTACTTGGTTAGACCTCCTTACAATTGAAGTTTGATTTTCCACCTCTTCATCTAATTCAATCCACTCGCCTGAATCATATTCTTCGTTCCTCAACTCAAATACCAACTCCTATGGTTCTTTCTTCATTTGAGCCTCTTCAATATTGGAAGCTCCTCTAACTTTCATGAAGACCACATCTTGACTATAAATTGTTTTCCTCAATATCGGATATCATAGATTATATCCTTTCATTCCATCTTTGTACCTGATGAAAATACACTCAATTGTGAAAGTGAAGGCTTTTGAGATTCACAACCGAAGACTCTAAGATGTGAAAGTGAAGGCTTCTAAGATTCACCCCCCATGTTGGTTTCATTTTAGGTTATTGGATGGATAGGACACTCCCCCTCCAACTTCTCATTTTTAATATTGTTGTTTTCTCTTAAGCACTTTATGACCTTTTAAAAGGATACTTTCATTCACTTGAAATGTTCATGTTCCTTTTTCTTTGTTCATGTGCACTTTATTGAAATATGTTTTAAAAGAAAAGGGAAATGTAGTTATAGATACCCATTTCCTAGGTTGATATGATAAAAGGGAGATGATGATAACAGTGAGGGTTTCCACTTTTTCTAGCAATGGGTATTCTTAAGAGCTGTAAAGACTAATCTCTCAGTTGTATTCATAATCCCATGCTATAGTTTTATGTATAGTTTAAAAACTCTTTGTTGATAGCAGGGATTTATTCAAAGTGACAGAGAATGAAAGAGGGTTGAGATTTGGACATGGCAATCTTTGAGGTATAATTGTTCATGTATTTACCTTTACAATATTGGTTATCCAATTGTATGTTATATACATGTTTAAGTTAGAATAAGAATAAATCGTAAATAAATGACTTGTGATTATTAAATAATGTGACTATTTAAAAAGTCATGACTCTTCTTCATTTCCCATGTAATATATAATCGTGGAATTTTTCTAAAGAAATATATCATCATCAAAAATATTTTAAACATATTTTATTTCAATATTTTTTAGTCTTGTGATTATCAGGCTTTATTTTCCCAACATTGGTATCGGAGCATGTCGTCGTCTGCGTGAATCTGGTGTGACCTAGGCGTACTCCCTTATGTTGTGTACAATGTGTTGAGCCTTGCGCACCTCCACCATATCCGTCGCCACCTCCCCCGCCATCCGTAGGCACATATATTTATATTAATACATCATTGCATCCTACTCCACTCCCCATTGTCACTAGCCTACTGCTCTCCTCCCTGAATTACCCTCTCACCGCCACCCCTACTTAATCCACCTCTGCTACCCCACCTTTGTTGCTCCACCTTGCCAAAATTGCACACAAATATACACTTCCAACCACCAAAAGTATAACGGATCTAAAAAAATAGTGGGATCAAATAGAAAGGGAATTCAATACACTCAAAGATACAGTCAACAAAAATCATGATAATCTAAAAGATGAGATATAAAAAAAGTAATGGCGCACTCAAACAAGAGATAACACAAAATAGTAAAGGTGAAATTATGGCAAAATTCAGGATCAAAATGAAAAACAACAGAAATGTCATGAAACAATATCAAGATCAAAATTATAAATACATGAAGCAAGATCAAGATCAAAAACATGGCGAGCTTGTAAAACTATTAAAAAATCAAGGTTTGACGTCGCAACAATCAAGGGAGTACTTCAATATCGTCTACATATTCATCACCACCACCTCCACCACCTCCACCTCCTTATAATCCATCAGGAGGCCCCCAATATCAACCCTTCATGATATACCCACCCAAGGCCAAAATAGAACTTAAAAATACAACGGAAGTGAAAATCAATGTGTGGCACGGTTTAACAAGGCCAAAGAATATTTCGATATATATAACATTACAACAGATGAAGAAAAAGTAAAATATGCTTCCATGCATCTAGAAGATGAAGCATACAATTGGTGTATGTGGTGGAAGAAATATAATCACTCGTACAGCTTGCACTCTTTTAAAAACAAATTTTTAAAGATATTTCCAAGGGATCACTGAAAATGAATTCTTTTCAAAAGGTGAAGAGGTAGAGGACCCCCAAAATATTGTATCAGGATCAAAAGGAGACTACACACCAAGGATATCAATTGCAACCATGACAGGCTTCAGCCAAACTCAGACTCTTAAATTAATGGGACATATCAAAATTGACAATGTCACAATACTAATAGATACAGGAAGTACCCACAACTTCCTTGACATAAGAATAGCAAGGAAACTTAATCTATTTATATATCTAGTTCGGGACATGAAGGTAATGGTTGCAGATGAAAAAAAAATGAGAATGTAGGAAAGTTTGATAAAGTGAAACTCCAAATACAAGACTTCAATTTGGAATCGAAATTCTACATTGTACCTCCAAGAGGAATAGACGTAGTCTTAGGAGTCTAATGGCTGCAAACATTGGGTACTTATTTGGCCAATCATCAAAAACATTTTATTAAATTCAAGTGGCAAGGGATAAGGTATAAGATACATGGTTTCCAACCCCCCCAGACACAAGTTGTGTCATCCCAACATATGAAAAAGATTATTCGGAAAGGGGAAACTGCCTACATGATCCAATGACGCCAAATGGAAATACAAGATTCAAAACAAGATGACTCTAGAGTAGAAGAAGTCCAAAAAATACTTCAAAACAAAAAAAGGTGTTTCAATATATTCCCATGGAGTTACCACCAGAGAGGAGGAATGAGCATATCATTTAAGTTAAGCCAAGATCAATCCTAGTCAAGGTTATACCTTATAGATACCCCCATCATCGTAAGACAAAAATAAAAATGTTAGTCCAATATCCATTGAATTGTGGTGTTATTACAAAGAGTGGAAGTCCATATGTGGCTCCAATAGTGTTAGTGTGAAAGAAATATAGAACTTTTAGGTTATGCATAGACTATAGAGGATTGAAAAAAAATTATCATTCCATTTATCAACGAAATTTGGACGAGCTTCAAGGGGCCAAATACTTTTCAAAACTTGACTTGAGATCAAGCTATTACCAAATCAGGGTAAGACTAGAAGATGTGGCTAAGACAGCTTTTCAAACTCATGAAGGACAGTACGAATTTAAAGTGATGCATTTTGGGTTAACAAATTCCATAGCTATATTTCAGACAACGATGGATGAATTATTCCATCCATACTTAAGAAAAAGTGTGCTAGACTTCTTTGGTGACATCCTTATTTACAATAAGAAATGGATAGAACATTTGAATTGCTTAAAACAAGTAATCTTTCTCTTGGAGGAAAACCAATTCTACGGAAAAAGGTCATAGTGAACATTTGGGAAAGACGAAGTGGAGTGTCTCGGTCACATTATATCAAAAGAAAGAGACAAGGTATACCCAAAGAAAATCAAGGCAATCATCGAATGGTCAAAGCCAAAATGTATATCTAAGCTAAGAGAATTTATGGGGTTGATTGGATACTATCATCGATTCATCAAAAACTATGCTCATATAACTGCTCCACTAACGAACCTACTAAAGAAAAATTCATTCCATTGGAGTGAAGAAGCAAGAAGATGTTTTGAAACCATGAAAAAATATTTCCTCAACTCCAGTATTAGCAACACCTAATTTTACAAAACGATTTGGAATTGAATGTGGTGCCTCAGGTTTTGGAATATGAGCGATGTTGATGCAAGAAGGAAACACAATAGCATTTGAGAGAAGAAAACTAAACAAAAGAGAGTGCCTACAATCCACATACAATAAGGAAATGCTTGCCATCATGCATGCATTAGCAAAATGGTGACGATATCTAATAGGAAGCAAGTTCTTAATGTGTATAGATCATAATAGTCTTCAACATATACTGCAACAAACAACATTGACAACCGATCAATAGAAATGGATAGAGAAAATTTCCACGTTCGATATGGAAATCATACATAAAAAAGGGAAGGGTAATATAGTGGATAATGCCTTGTCACGAAGGGATGAAGAAATACAATATGTTGCAGTATTAGTAGTAAAATCTGAATGGTTGGATGAAATATGAAGTGAATACGCCAAGAATCTAGAGACTTGTTCATTAATTAATAACTAGAGTCAGCATCCCAAGTTTGAATGGATAAATGACATCTTATGGTATAAAGGAAGAATCTATCTAAACCCTAATTCAATATTTAAATCCAAGGTTCTACAAGAGTCACATGACTCCTCGACAGCAGGACATGTAGAGTTTTTCAAAACCTACTATAATGCATAATCATTCTTTTGGAAGGGGATGAATAAGGATATTTGGAATTACGTAGAAAAATGTGACCTTTTCCAAAGAATCAAAAGCAAAAGTGTCATGACCCCCATATTACTCCATCCTTTACACATCCATAATAAAAAAAATGGGAAGAAATTTCAATGGATTTCATTGAAGGCTTACCCATGTCAGAAATGAAAGATAACATCCTTGTAGTAGTTGACCGACTTACCAAGTATGCACATTTTATGGGTGTAAAGAAAATGGATTCTGCAAAACAAACAACTAAAGTTTTATGTAAAAACGTCTACAAGTTACATAGTTTCCCAAATTTATTATCAGTGATAAAGACGCCAAGTTTAAAGGGAATTTTTAGAAATAATTTTGTAGACAAATTGGGACATCTCTAAATATGAGCTCATCTTACCATCCCCAAATAAACAATCAAACGAAAATTATCAATAATGTTTTGGAAACCTACCTTCGTTGTTTTGTAACTAACAAGCAAAATAAGTGGTTTTAGTGGTTGCACCTTGCTAAGTGGTGGTATAGTTCCACATATCACATGTTTTCCAAGATGATGCCATTTCAATATTTGTATGGATATGAACCCTTGAAATGGAAGGAGCTAGCCACAAGTGAAATCAAAGTTTTGTCAATTAAAGATCAATTGGAGGAAGAAGGAAAGGTTGTTCAATTACTCAAAGAAAACTTAACAATTGCAAGAAACTATATGGAGAAACAAGTTGATCAACACAGGATTGAAAGATAATTTGAAGTGGGAGAATGGGTTTTTGTAAGACTCCAACCTTATAAACAATTATCTCTTAAGCAACAAGGAAAAAATGAATTGGCTCAAGGTTTTATGGACCATATTAGATTAACAAGAATATCAGTCAAGTAGCTTATGGGTTAGAATTACCCGACGCAAGTCATATCCATAATGTTTTCCATGTGTCATGCCTTAAAAGGGTATTGGGGCAACATCAGAAGGTGTAAACTATGCTTCCTATCCTAGATGATGAAGGAAGAATTATTTTAGAGCGAGAAGTTATTATTGCCACAAGAGAGAAAATATTATGTTCTCGAATAATCAAAGAATATCTTATTAAATGGAAGAATATTCCAAAAGAAGACGTAGTTTGGGAGTCACATCATTTTCGACAGTTATATCCTTAATTACCTTTTCTTTGAGGAAAAATCAATTTTAAGGGAAGGACAAAGTTATATACATATTTAAGTTAGAGTAAGAACAAATTGTAAATAAATGACTTGTGATTATGTTTTCTCCATTAAAAAAAGGCGTAATTTTATTCATCCAAAGAGAACCAAATTATATTTTGTAGGTTCCTTAAGAACAACCCAATCATGGGTAAAGTGAGCAGAAAATGGAAGCTCGAGGGGGGCTAGAAACTAGCTAATAATCCACAAAGAAAAATACAATAGAATGAACTAGGAAAAACCCTATACAGTTCAAAAAAAGACCATTGAAGCACAGGGAATCATGCCATGAAGGATACCAGGAAAGAAAAAAAAAGCATCGAGAAAAACCCACTAGAAGAGCAGACACCGGAGAGAAACCCTAGACACCAAAAGGACCAAGTCGGAGTGGTATGAATATCCCACATCAAGAGAACCAGTAATCCTCGACATCAACAAAGATCCCTACGAACACTAGAAAAGGAGAAACCAGAAAGTCGCACACCCCCAATAAGGACCTCAAAGTGCCATCTACATAAACACCACACACCCTTAGCGAGGACCTCAAAGCTCTGGCCCAAAACCCCTTCTTAGATGAGGAAGAGAAAAGACACCAACAACCACCAATATGAACCCGATCTAAGCATACATCAAACCCTGAACATCCTACAAAAACAGAGAAAAACCCTAGGTGACTGAAGAAGCAAAACCAATCAAAACCATCCATGCATGAACGATCGACTGCATAAGATCTGGCGGAATATGAGGCCAGAACCTAGCCCCAGGAAGAGTGGCAAGAAAAAGGATGGATCAACCAAATCCACGCCTCTGAAGACAAAACCAACTAAGTCAAGCCAGGAAACAAAACCTCCACATGTGCAGAGATCCACAAGCGGAAATAGAACACCCGAAGGATGGAGAAGAAAAATATCCAACCTCCGAAAATGAAACGGATGAACAGAATAACCACAGATATGGATCCACCTTCCAACAAATCTGCAAAAAAACAGAAGAAAATCCAAAACTAATCCCAAACAGTTGTTGTAATAGACGAAAAAACACCAGAGAGAGGTGGAAATGGATCCACCGAGCCAGATCCACAGCAACGCGACCCAGAAAAGAAGAAATGGGGACAGGGATGCCTGGAAAAAAGGATCATGAAAGTTGTATCTCAGGCTGCAGATAGGAGAACCCTAACCGCAACCCCCCAGGACATGTCTTCTCCTCTATGCGTTTTATTGTATTGTTGGAAATGACTTGTGATTATTAAATGAAGAGACTATTTAAAAAGTCATGACTCTTATTCATTTACCATGTAATATATAATCATGGGCCTTTTGTAAACAAATATACCATCATCAAATATATTTTAAACATATTAGATATAAATATTTTCCAGTCTTGTGATTATCAAGATTTACTCTCCCAACATTGCACTGGTTCTGATCTATAATTGCAAGTGCAAAGACAAATTGGGGCATTCAGGCTTATCATTGATTCATTTGGGGTCCAATTTCTCTCATCTTTTATTTTATTTTATGTTGGCTTGGTTGTCCTCATATGATCTTGTAAATGTCAAGTGTTATCACATATCGTTGTCAAGAGAAGTAGGTTATCCAAGTTCGCGGCCTACACAAGAAGCATCAAAGCGCAGCGCTCAGAGAAGTCCATTCTGGACTCGAATCAAGCAAGCAGACAAGTTTATCTTTCAATGGTGGAGATCCAGCCCAAGGTCGCAGCCCGAGGTCACAAGCATGAAGGGGTGATGAAGAAGGAGTTGGTGCCTAAGGTTCGAGATTTCGGAAGCGCAAAAGAGGAAGGTTGCGGGTTTCATAGGACCTGCAGTAAAGAGCCGCTAGCAACACGCAGAAGCCCCTGGGCATTTAGCCTCATTGTGATCCCTAGAAGAAACAGTAAATGAAAAAGGAGTGGTGGTTGAAACTTCAACTCACTCCATAAATAGAAAGCATGGAAAGTCTGGTTGTAGAGACAAAGTTGTTATCCAGAGGCCCCCTCGATGGGCGATTTTTCCTAAAGGCCCATGCTGAGTTAAGTTTGCCTCAGACAGAAGGATACATGTGTAGTCTGACAGAGTAGGCACCGACTGAAAGTTTTAAATGCAGAGGTCTGATCACGCTCCCGGTGGTTGCAGCATTTTTGAGTATATATAGGAAGTTTTTAGTATTTTGTTAGGGTCAAATGGTTGAGGTAGGCTCCCTGCTATTGTAATATATTGATGAGAACACTGGTTCTCTTGTTATGTACTTTATTTGAGATTTCTTGATTAATTTAAGTCAATTTTATTACCCCATCTTATTTGCCTATGATACTAAGAGAGTTCATGAATGATTGATTCACATGAATTGTTGTAATGGTATTATGATGAATGTTTGATTATAGTGTTGTTATAATTTCTTTCAGTTTCTTTGAGATTTGAATTCAAGAGGATCTTGCGTTCAAGTTTTTCTTCCTTAGGTTGTTGGAAGACCTGATGTCCACGATAGACCTCTACACTCTCCTCACCAAATTCTTCCCTCTATTCACCCTTACTCCAACTTACTCACCCTTACTCCAACTTACTAACTGAAGTTGATTCCAGACCTCAATTTCTTGTGCATGCTAGTCCAGATTTTTGAGTTAGAACATTATTATCTTTGAGTATTCTCCATTTGACCTCTTAAAACTCAATTACACTCACATAAACTGATGGGTATTGAGCTTACCTTCTATGCAATCTGGAGGTGACTTATAGTGCTAACATTTCTCGTGTTGTTGCCGGGGAACGAATTGAAGACTTTTCCCTGGGATAGAACAACAATGAGCTTTTGATTCTGAAGGTGCATCAGACATCAGAACCATTGAAGATTGCAACTTGCACCTGGAGACTCCACTATCGAAGACTCCACTAGGGAGGATCCTATTGATAGAAAGATGACAATACCGAAGGGGAAGACCGGATATCAGTTTATGAGCTTTATCCATGAAATCTTGTTCTTGTTTATCAGCTCATTTCTCTCTTTCCCTTCACATATAAAGAAGATTATCCTCTGCTTTGTCTATTCAAATGATAATAGGCCTTCCTTTGTTTATCCATCCTTGGAAGAAGAAAGTGTGCCCTCTTCTTGTGTTGTAGATACTGATCTCGTGTCTTCACCTCTGCCTATTCATAAAAGTGAGATCTGTATTGCATCTCCTCTCAAAATTGATCACCCTTGTAGCCCTGAGGAGATGGAAAATAATTCACAGTCTTCTCAAATATCGTTACCCTCAGTTATTCCTGTTAAGCCTTGCCATCAACTCATTAATCCTCATGATCAGTCCACTTCTTTTCAAATTAAAATTGGAAATAGGTTTTTTAAACCTTTAAGGCTACCACATGACCTTCATCCTTATCCTCATTATTCCTTTGAGTATCTTCCTCATTTTTCTGGAGAGGATCATATTACATTTGAGAGGCATTTGGAGGCCTTTGAGAGCTTTGTTGATCAGTTTGAGATTGTTCATGATGATGTTGTGATCTGAAAATAGGGGGCTAACTTTTTTTTCTATGCAATCACCCTCTACTCCATTAAAATAAACTTCAGGACCTTGCTCAATGTCTTAGTTGTGCAAGAGAAATTATGTGTCAAGTTTATGCATCTTTTAGGTGTTTATGTGTGAGGTTTTTAAAAGGTTAAATGTGTTGTTTAAAGAATACAACAGCAACATAAAGTGCAGCAAATAATAACCATCAAACTCACAACAATAACAACATGATAAAGGAGTTCACCCCCAACTAGACTACATCTCCTTGAGCCTCCATCAATGGACTAGGCTCTATGGGATTAGTTTGTCAAATATTCTTTTACGATATGTTTCTCAACTCCAATGGATTTACTGATTGTACCATTGGGTTCAAAATACATAAAAACCCCAAAAATGACTATTAGAACTCTAAAAACGGACCATGGCCCATCCGGGCATGACCTCTTCTATTGGTGGCCTTGAGCTTCCCTGAGCTTCCTTATGGAAAAAACACCTGTAAAATTCCTCAAATGCCTCTAAAACCTATCCCAATGTGTTCATAGCATAACAATTAGTCAAAAATATCTATTCAGTCACAGAAAATAGACTTGGGCTCATCTGAGCATGACCTCCTTCAATGGTGGCCCTAAGCTCCTTGGAGCTCCCTGAAACTTCAAAGTAGAAAAAAATGCAATAGAAGCCTCCAAATTCCTTTGAAAACTGTGCCAATGGATTCAAAACATCCAAAAACCCCTAGCTGGGCTTTTTCGGCACCTCATTTGGCCAAAAATGAAGAAGATAAGTCTCTTGTCATTTTCCTCCTTCAAGCTTGTCGTCTTTGGTTCGCCAATTCACACCTCCTGTGTGTGTAACCTGGCTTCTGGGAGTTTCCCGTGCCTAAATCCAGCACACACACGCATCTCCACAAAACACGCCAAATTGTCACATCGTTAGCGAACTAAGCCCTCGAATCACGGAGGTGTTGGGCGCATGGGGGCCATGTGGCCACATCCTAGCACATAAAAAGGCCTTCGTTAGCTAGAAAGCTTGTGGCTGTGACAAGTGGTGAGGCGCGTGGGTGAGGACCATTTAAAAACACGTGCGCAAACTCCGTCGAGTGGTCACATGTAAATGGCGCATATAACCAAGGGTTGGGGCTAAGCCCTAGCCCAAACCCCCGCACCAAACATTACACAACTTCACTTTAAATAAATCTTAACACATACATATGTTAAGTACCACTATGTGGAGCCCCAATTGGGTGGCCTTTGCCAAGGCTTTGCATGTGTGTGGAGGTCCAGGGTTCAACCCCCGTGGACTCCACAAACTTTTAAACACCAAAACAATAACATGGTGCCATGTGGCAAAATCTAATTCCTCCACATGTTTGCCAATTAAATGCTTGCCACATCAGCATCATACCACGTAAGCATACGGTCATGCCATGTCATCATGCCCAATCAACACTTTCCACGTCATCACATGTACGGATTGTATAGTCAGCAATTTTTTTGCATGTTTGGCAAATCGAACAGGACACGAGATCTCACTCATCCGATGTTCGTTTGACCCCATTCGAAGTGTGTTGGGATCGTGACGACAAGGCCTACGCACCTGTTCGTTTTGAGGAGATTCCGAACACTTTGAGTTTTGGGCAAAAATTTTGGCCCCTAGTCCAGATTCTGATCACACCTTCCCACTAAAAGGATTTTGGACCCACAAAATCTAATGATTATCTACCTGAGATTCAATACTCTTCTACTTCCAAGTTCTATCAACTGCTTCTACTTGAAAAGTCTTTTTGAAAATCACCTGAGTACCTTGACATGCCTTGCACTGCAACTGGCTATGTCCCTCAACCATTGTTCTCTGGTTGTTCCTGACCCACTGTTCTCTTTGTGCTTGGAAGACTCTCAGCCTTCCCACTGAGAATCAAGTCCCTCTTGTGAACTCTTTGGCGTCAACACAATCCGCTCTACAATGACTGCAAAAAAAACTTCCCTGCGACATCTTGTCACAAACCAAGAAAAAACCATTAATCTTGAAAACAGATTTTATACAAGACTGAAAATGATGCCAACAAAGCATTTTTGCTCTTTAAGCAAGCAGACGCATCTTTGTACTTCATCAAAGTACATGGTTTTTTCCTGCATCTTGGTATACTCAATATCGACTTACAAGCCGACAAACACCATCGACTAAACATAAGTCGAAAAACATGATCGACACAACATAGTCATCAAGACAACATCGACACAACATAGTCATCAAGACAACATCGACACAAGTCGAGACTCATTTGAAACATATCGACATTCCCAATGACAAGTCGACATTCATGATACACAACCATGTTACAATCATGAGTCACTCATAATGAACTATCACCAAGTTCATTATTTAGACATAATAATCGCATGCATGTGCATAGCTCTTCAACTCTCCTTCAAGTACAAACATAAGTACATAAACCCAAAAACATGTGGGTACATAAGAGCTTAAATGAAAAGCTAAATGGCTGCAATAAGTGAGTATCATACCCATCTTTTAAATCCTCCTGGTGAAGTTGTGCAACAACAAGAATGCCTTCAAAAGAATGCATTCACATGCAAACTTGCATCTTACAAGTTATGATAAGCTACTACAACTTGTCATGCTTTCAACAGAAATGAATACATAAGGCTGAAATGTGCATCTACAACAGAAAAATGCAAGCCTTACTTGCTCAAGAAATCTAACCATTTCTTACCAAGCCAATTCAATAGTGACTTTTTCTGGTGAACATCGTCTTCTTGTGAATCATCTTGACTCACATCGATGATGGAATCTCCTCTTTCATTCTTTCCAGTCTCTTTATCCATCTGCTTCTCGTGTTGTGGATGAGTGGTTGGATGCAATGTCCAACATTGGTCAATGAGATGACCCCTCTTCTGGCAATGAGTGCAAATCTTTTGCATCTTCTTTTCAAGTTGCCTTTGCTTGGAAAGTTTCCTGAATGTGGTCAATCTTTTCCAACATCTTGAAACATGATGGTTATCCAAACCACAATATGTACATGGACTTTTTCTTCCATTTTTACATGCAAATTTACCATGCTTAACATAACCAAAAGCAACCAAATTATAGGCAGAAATATACCTTGAACATTCACCGAACATTCACCTTTATCGCCTTCTTGAGGAGGTGAATTTGAAGAGTTACTAGCTCTCTTTTGAAGACGAACAAAAATGTTCTTGTCCTCATGGATGTCACAACTCTCTTGTTTCACACATTTGCATTCATCTTGAACACATACTTTGCATGCTTGAGGGATTGAACTTGAAACAAAATTCCTTGAACATTCACCTTTATAGCCTTCTTGAGGAGGTGAATTTGAAGAGTTACTAGCTCTCTTTTGAAGACCAACAAAGATGTTCTTGTCCTCATGGCTATCATAACTCTCTTGTTTCATACATTTGCATTCATCTTGAACACACACTTTTCATGCTTGAGGGATTGAACTTGCAACAAAAGTTGTTCTTGGAACTGTTTCCCTTGTCTCCTCAACTTTGGAATATGCTCCATATTTCTGTTCATATCCAAGACCCCTATACTTGGGCCTCTCCTCAACAACAATAGGCTCAACAATGCCTTGTGCATGCTTGCCTAACCCTTT
>CBVK0101192792.1:0-33058 GCA_900067695.1 Picea abies | reverse complement strand
GTCTGCTGAGGAGCTCATTCGACCAAATACCTAGCTCCTTCTAGCCTATAAAATAAGGGATAAGGGTCCCATTTGAGAGAAGGAAAATCATAGTAAAGAAACTATAACTGATTGAGCATTTCCTTTGTCCCAACCTTTAGCCATCCTTTTGCAAAGAGATGTATAGAGCAAAGCAGTTGGAAGACATTTGAAGACGAGCCCAGGATGAGGATTGAGGAGTAGTAGCTGACTTTATCATTGTAAGGTATCATTGTGAAGTTAATTAAATAATTTATTTTCCTGTCCTGCCATATGAGATTGTCATTATTTGAATATTGATTGTATGATTGATTAAATCTCTAACCCATTAGTTCATAGACCAAATGCATGTGGAGTTCTTTGTTTGTCTTCTGTGAATGCAGGTCAACATTGGGAGGAGAGTTGCAGTCAAAGAACAACCAAGCATGAAAAGGGATTGACATCAAACACGAAAAATAAGGTACATCAACTTAATCTCTTGAGCCTTCTATTTACATATGAGTGGTGGGGGTTTAGACATGGGATGGCGGTAAGAAGTAAGAATCTTTAGGTCATTTATGCATGCATGATAAAAACCCTTAGTGCTAGTCCATAGGAGGGATTTCCCACCCACAATAGATGCACCAGGAAAACCTCACATGAGCAACTTCACATTCCACCACAAATCAATCTATGTCCCCTGCAAGCACAACTAGCTGCGAGAAAAATTCCTAGCCATCATGGAAAGGACATACTCAGATGGGGCCATTCAACCACAAACACATTCAACATATTGGAAGCTTACTACTTAAAAGAGGGACACAAAACCATACCTCAAGAGGATGTTTGGGGAAAAATCTGGGATATGAAAACTTGGCCAAAAATCAACACCTTTCTTTGGTTAGTGGCACACAATAGCATCCTCACCTGGGACAATATCTGAAAAAGAGGATTCATTGGTCCTTCCTGGTGTCATTTATGTGGACAGGAGGAAGAAACATGAAATCATCTTCTTAATCTTTGTCCTTACAGCTCCTGTATTTGGGATCATAGTGCCAGTATCATGAGAACTTCAGACAAAAATTGCATAGTCTTAAAGGAAACCATAGAGGGATGGAGAAGCTCGATATACTAGTCACCCATCCTCAACAGAATTTGGCAACTGCTCCCAGGCTTCATCCTTTGGAACACCTGGAAAGAAAGAAATGGAAGAATCTTCAGATTGACCATGCGAAGTTGGAAAGAGGTTCATAGATGATTTTAGGGGATAAATTTCGTAAATGGGCTAATTTTCCATGGTTTTTCTCAAAAATCGATTCACAAATTTCCATTTTTTCTAAAAAAAATTCGCCCAAATTCCATAGAATAAAAATATTTTATCTTAAAAATCGCCAAAATTTTATAGAAACTATATAAAATCCTTAGAAATTTGAATATTTTTACAAAACTATCGTCAAACATTTTACATTTGTCATATTAAGAACTGGTAAGATTAGCCCAGGTTTCTACATTTTAATATAAATTCCCATCCTTAAAATCATCCCTAAAGAGGTTTGGCATTTAATCCAAGAAAATATCAATGAAACCCTCTGGATACGACAGTGGATACAGAAGGACCTCACACCCCCTCCGAATGAAATCATCATCCTCCAAGATTGGAAGATCCACTTCATTCCCATGCTTGAACGATCAATAGCAATTGCAGGAAGTCACACAAGCTCGACCCATTGGGAGGCTCCACCCAAAGACTGGTTCAAAAGAAACTTCGACAGTTCCTGGAAAGGGAACCCGGGTCCAGCAGGATATGGGGAAATCATCAGGAATGACAAAGGTGAAATAATACATCTTCGTGTAGGTAACATGGGACAGACTACCAACAATGCTGTAGAAATTTGGAGTCTCCTTCGCGGACTGCAAGCAGCTGCAGAGCTAGAGATTTTCCCACTCATAGCAGAAGGGGACTCACAAATTGTGATTAACCTTCTCAAGCACTTGGTTAATGGTACAAACTCGAAGAAAATATCCCCAAGCTGGAGACTATTGAATGGTCTATACAAAATAAATTCAATCCTTTAGCACCGACGAGTAATCCTCTTGTCACATGTCAGAAGAACAACCTATCAAGTGGCTGATTGGCTAGCTAATATGGGGGTCGAGTTGGGGGATGAGGTCCTCTCCTTCTTCCCTGATAGTAATCCCATGAACCTTATCGTCATTTCTTGCAGGAACCTAGCTCACACTAAAGACCGACCCCTGGATGGAGTGCCTAACTGAACATGAAGGACACAAAACAACATGGAGCCACCCATCCAGGCCACATGGCCACAGGTGGAAATCTCATGTAACGTCCATACTCTCAGCAAAGAGACAGTTGGTGAAGCCACTTGTCCACGAATAGAAGTCTCGCGTCCTCTCACTCGGGCACTTGCTGGATGGAAAATTCTTCTCCGTCACCTTACCTCCAACACATGCACTCGACAACTTACATGCTTCAACACCTTACCTCCCTCATGCGAGTCTTCATGGAATTGCACGATGAGACTTATCAGTCACCTCCGTGCTAGTTTGTAGAGTTCTCTCAGGCCTCCTTTTTTTGAAGCGGCCTCCTGGGAGCTCATTTCACCCATAGCTATGATCCTACGACCTGGCGCGTTTCTTTCTGGAAAATTTGGGAGTTTGCTGGTGCTTTCCCTTCCTCATGGTGGCTTCTGGTGTGCTTAAACCCTCCCTTCATGCCACAGCTTAGGGGTATATCAAGGCATGGTGCAGCCTGGTATCAGGCCCGAGGTAGGTAACCTCCTCCTTCAATTCAGTCATGCACAGCCCAAAACCCTTCTCCAACATTTCCCCCCCACTGCACTTTGGCTTATCCCCCTCCTCTGGCTCCCATGGATGCCCAACCATTGGGAGAAGTCTCTCCCCCTCCCCTTACCCTCTTAGTCATCCCTTCTCCATCAATTCCGAAAGTGGACCCTGAAACTGGCCTCTCCCCCCTTTCAAACCCCTTTAGTTGTAGAGCTGAATGATTTGATCTGATGGGTAATTCAATTGGCTACAGAACACCTCCCCCTTCACCCCCTCATCCCGTCTCCACAGTTTCTCCCTCATCCCCACACCTGGACTCCTCTTCCTCCTCCCCTCTCTCCCACTGGCCTTCTCCTTCTATTTTTAGGGACACAGAGCTCTCGACCACTCTTAACAACATCAAACAGAAGCTGAAGGACATAAAAACAACCATGCATGAAGTGCAGTCAAGGGAAGATAATAGATGGCGTAGGGTGGATAATGTGATGGAATTTCTGCAAGACTTGAGAAGGGCCATGGATGATTGAGAGAAAGGGAAAACACAGGCAACACAGGTCTACGTCGGATCGCGTCTTGGCCCAGATCACTAATACTTCCCCATGTTTTATCTTCCTCTTAGTCTTTTTTTTTTTTTGGCCCTGCATGGAAAAGTAGAATGTATGCCTTCTTGCATTTGACACCTGGCCTTGAGTGGCCACAAAGACAAATTTTCATCTTACAAACTAGACGACAGGCAATGGTGGTTTCCCAACTGGGCACCGTTGCCCCTCTTTTGACTTTGGACACCCAGCAGAATTGGTTTCCCAACTGGGCACTAATACCAGGTAGTCAGATAACTCTCAGGCATCTATTTTTTTTAATAGGATCTAATACTAAACCTGAATTACAAAAAAACAAAAACATTCATATCTCTTTCATTAGTGTAGTAATTTTTCTTACCATCCTCATCAAGTGGAAGAGTTGTTCAGATTTTATAACCATCTAACATGATCTGCCATACTTCCATACCAAGAGACATCAAGTAGGCCTTCATTCTAATTTTCCAAAAAGAAAAATTTTGTCCATTGAATAAAGGAGGCCTGGTTGAATAAGAAGAGGAATATTGACTTGCCATACTTTTTGTGTGATATTCCTTCCATCTATTAGGATGTTACTGAAGGAACCTCACTCTGATGCCAATTATTGAGTCTCATAGTAATACTGAGAGGGGGGTTGAATCAATATTGTATAAATTTTCTCAATTTTATTTTCTTTCAATAATTTAATATTATTTTGAAGTTCTTACTTAATCACCAATGCATACAGAAATCAAAACAACAAATAAAAGACAGTACACCAAATTTTTTACGTGTAAAACTAATGTGGGAGAAAATAAAAAAAAAAACATCTTTATTTATTCTTTTATGAAAGCACCAACTTACAATTTATAATCTCTCAGCTCAACAGGCACCCAACTATTGAAAATAATGAGGACACCAATCCTCTTAGGAACCAACCTATTAAAAATGATCAGGACATTAATCCTCTTAGGAACCAACCTGTTAGAAATTATGAGGACACCAATCCTCTCAGGCACCAACCTATAGAGTCAGGACACCATCCCTCTCCCCTACACCACCCTGCCTCCCTGTATTTAGTTTTCTCTAATGAAAATTTCCTTGCATAACTATATCTTTCACAAGACTTTTCTCTCCAATTAAAAAACGATATGATATCTCTCCAGTTCATTTCCTTTGAACAGTTACATAATTTTTTCCCTCTCTTATCATCAACACAATACTCGATTAGAGCACATCCCTATTTATAACATATTTCCCTAAGTTCAACTAACTATATGTGGATGCATAACAATTATATTGTGGACATATATTGATCAGATCAAAGTCTAGTTAGTTATATATGGACACACTTATGTATAAATTAAGTATTTGGATGCATACAAGTTATACTATGGACATATCTTAACCACATCAAAGTCTATTTAGTTATAGGTGGACATACTTCTGTCTAAATGAATAATATTTCTTGGCCAGTTACAACTAAACATTCTTCGACTAAATAAAAGGGACAAAATATTCCTTTTTTACGAAAATTTTCAAGGATCATCGTTGATCCTTTCAATGATTAATAAAGGATCGATTATGTGACCAAATATTCCAAATAAGGAGCTACATCTCATCTCCATCAAAAGAACCTAGTCTTATCATAACATCTCCTCAAATTGACACAACAATTCACATTCTGGTTTACAAAGCACCCAATGCACATATAGAAAAGGAGATCAATATGAAAGTGACAAGTCTTCATCTTGTCACACTTGCCCTACAGTACACTCACCCAGTCTCCCCACCATACTTTGAGCATGCCCTAGTGACTTTCTCACTTGACTGTTGGACTTCCACTCATTTCATCATGGTCCACTCCGTCACTTGTCGCACCGGATTCATCTCATCGCATTGGACTACGTCGTTCATGGAACTATTTCAAGGAACCTTATAGTCATTTAAAATATGTCATCACATTGTAGCACCAACATCTATTACTCCACTTCGCAATCGCAGATAGGGAAATTTGTCGTAGTCTAATCCGTTGCATTATCGTACATCACTTTTGAAATGAATTTTGGGTCATCCCCCTTTCGATCCGACTGCAGTTATTTGCTATCACCAAGAATTTATTCATTGACCAATCATATCTACGATTAAGTCCAAGGACTTTATTTTATTCTGCGCCATTGATCCTTTCATCCTTTGATCCTTCTGCACACTTTTTTTTCATCCTTTTACTAGTTCCTTTGTCTATGCATCATATTTTGTGCCATATTGTTTGTTATTGCGCACACTTCCATTTTCATTCTTTCATGAGTTCCTCTATCTTTGCTTCATACTTTGTGGCATATTGTTCGTTATTGCACTATAAATGAACATGTTCATGACCACTTTGACATCAATGACAACATATGTGCAACAATGATTGTATTTTACTACTGTCTATTTTCCTCATGATTTTATCTATTTCATGCATACGCATAGAAATCAGTAACAGAATATTTTGGAAATCTAAAGGAAAAATAACCTTAATAATAAAGATTTTGTTATTTATCATATCTATTGTGACGAGTTTTTCTAGTATAATATCCAAGGTACTTTATAGATCATATTGGTATCAGAGCATGTTTTTCTTTTGAACAGTTTTTGGAATTTCTAGGATATAGGAATCATCTTAACAAGAATTCGTAGAAACCCTAGCCATGGTGGATGAGTCTATTCATAATAACCCTAGAGATCCAATAGAAGAGAGATTTTAGCAATTGGAATCACAAGTTGTCGACATTAGTCGCAATATGAACCTCCTCATGGAAGCTCTAGCAAGAAATCTTGGATTGTTCGAAGATGATGTAGGCTCTAAATTAGAGATCGGATCGGAGGGGAAATCGAGAGATTGATAAGACTCTAGAAAGGAGTTGAGGAATAATTTGAGAAAGACCATTCAATTTTGAGTGTCATTAACCCTTCACAATACCTATTCAATATGGAAGAGAAAGTGGAAATAAAACCATACCAAGGTGATATCGATGCATTAAAATTGAATCATTGTTTACAACAACTAGAATTTTATCTTAGCATTGACCATATAGATGAAGGGAAGAAGTTTGTATTTTCTAGATTGAAGTTAGAGGGCCATGGTTTAACCTGGTGGGAAATCCACATGGAAATAGTTAGGTTGGAGGGTGATCCACAAGTAGCTAGGTGGGAGGACTTAAAAACCCTCATCAAGTTCCAATTATGCACTATCAAGTATGTAGAGGACCAATGGATCTCGTGGAACTACTTTAGGTAGAGGCGGGAAAACATTGTACAGGAGTACACCACTGAGTTCAAAAAGATGGCCATGGTGTTGGGTATCTCACCCAAGACCCCAAATGTAATCCTAAAGTATCTATGGGGATTACATAGTCATATAATGTTGGGTTAGATCTCCCTTATACTTCTTCTTGGGTTGACCCAAGTTCATATTTGAACAGGTTTCCAAAAAAACCCTCTAAAAATATCGACCCTCCTGGTAAACCAGAAGGCAATGTTGCACACAGAGTACACAATGCAATATCACCCGAGATATCTGTATGGGTGAATGAAATGCTCAAGTTCTTTCAATATAGGATGAGTGGGGATCTAGGGGTGTATTCTATCTTCTTCATTCACTAATCTTGGTATTCATTCAAGTATTTCTAGGATTCATTCATCTTTAAGCTCATGCATGCATTCTAATATATCTAGTTAATAATTCATTCATAATATAACAATTAAAATGAAGTAAGAATTCAATAAACATCACATATAACACAAGTTTTATTGTGTTTCACCCCTTACTAGGCTACGTCCACAAAGATTTACCTTCTTTTCTCTTTTATTTAGTCTGTTGCAAAATATGGAGTTGTGCACATTACATATTGACTCATACAATCCTGATGAGGTTAAGGAACCTCTGTAAGGTAGACTAGATCACACCAGGATCCTCATCCTATGATATAAACCTAAAAATATACCCTTACTCGACTCTTCTATCACTTTATTACAATTGACAGTATCTCAACTTGTCAATAGTATCGAACTGACTAGCTCACTAACTCTTGCCGTATACCTCCTAGGTTCTTATTTATACTCTTTTTCAGGCTTGTAGTTGTTACAATCCTTATCAAAAACCCTAAAAATAATATGGTTAGGCTTGTATGCCTCCTTACACATGGATTTTCCTCTTGCATGTTGCTTTTCCTTCTTTTTCCGTATGTTGCCTTCTTGCCAAATGTTGCTAATGCTCCCAAAATTAGGTATTTCCTTCCAAAAATAGGTCTTTCCTCAAAATAGTCCTACGCCCAATAGGCCCCCAAAACTGACATGTGGCTCATACTGAGCCACTTTTGTAGTGCACGCTCCTTGAATAGCCTCTGCCAAGCTGTGCAATTTTCCTTCTAACTCTTCTCTTTTTCTCTAGCCTGCACAACTTTCTCTGTGAGCTCTTATACCCTTTGCATTGTGATATACTCCTTGAGAGACTCTGTGCTCTTAGCATGGTCCTGAGCCATTATCTTCTTTTCCTTCTCCAGTTTCACAATTATTTTCATTTCTTTCTCTTGGAGAGGTTCTAACTGGGCTTGCCTAACCTGCTTATTATTGTGCCCAGTCTTCTATTTTTCCTGCAGGGTCTTCGTTTCTTGCGCTCCCTTCACTTGATGTCTAATGATCATGGACGTTTATCGTTGCTTCATATCCTAGATTGTAGTGCTAATTAACTCCTTTTGTTCCTCTGATTTTTTGACTCTATCATCCTCTTCCAACATCCTCCATAGTTGTGCGGTCCTGTCAAATAGTTGTGTGACCTTTTCAACTTTTTTCTCCATCATCTCCACTTGTAGGGCTTCATGTTGTTCCCTTTCAGCCAAAAATTTAGGAGGCGTAGTCAGTGATTATTTTTCTTTAAGTTCCTCAATCTCCTTCTTATAATCCTCGAGCATCTACATGATGATTTGAATTTTTTCTTCCACATTTCTCATGGTTACCTGTGTACTGTCTAGAATTCTTGTGAAGAATTCCTTCAACTTATTCTCTAACTTGTCTGCACGTTGTTTCTCTTCTTTCATCTCCAACTTTATCTACTCGATGACCATTTCTAGGGAATCCCTTCCATATATGGCTATTTGCGATTCCATCGCGTCTGTTCTAGCTCGCGATTACACTTCCTATGCGACATTGACTTGCAGTTTGTACAATCCCTTTGTTTGTATTTTCTCTAACACCAACTGTATCTTTGCCAGATATTTGATTTTTTTTTGAGTTGTAGTCTCATTCATCTAGAATATCTCTTTTGTTATTTGGAAACTCAGCATTTATTTTTCTATGGTCAATATTCTTTCCTCTTCGCTTTGTACAGTCCTTTCCTTCACTTCTGCAACTAGGGGGATTGGTTTTGTTCCACTTTTGTGCCTTTGCGCTGCTTGTATTTTCTCTAAGACCTGCCTGATATCAACCAAATCGTTCTATATCCTTCCTCTTTGGTGTTTGACCTCTTCAAACTCCTCTGCTACCCGATCATTTACTCTTTCTATGACAAGATCAACATCATCCTCGGTGATTGTATATTCTTGGATTTGTTTATGGGCCTTGGATTTCTTGCACGACCCCCTGTATGTATAATTGGTCATTTAGGTGGCCCTGTTTCTTGTGGATTAGCTTCCAAAGGGGTTTCTCGCATCACTGTGCCCCCCCTTCCTTTATCTTCCTACACCGGGGCATTGTCCTTCTTTCTTGTCTGCGCATCCTTCTTTGGAGTGCTTACCTTCTTCTGCATTGGATTTTAACCTAGCTTCTCCTGCTGCATGGGTTTCTTTGTCGTTGTGCTTCCTTCTACAGGTGCCTTGGACGAACCTGCTTCCACCTCCTTTCCCTTTGGCATTTCCCTAGTAATGACTAGGATCTTCCAGTCGTCCTTCCAGTCTCTCATCACCATTTCAACTTCCTCTACATTAATGTAGAAGCAAAGTTGAATCCATTCCTTCTCTGGATCCCTGCACTCTTAGATACACATGTTTTTTTGTGTAGCCCTAAAGTTTTCTACCCCTTGATATTGCACGAACACCTCTGGAGTGATCCTCCAAGTGTTGGATATACTACCTTGAATGTAATTGAGATATCAAGCAAAGGTGATAGCATTTCCACTTCTTTCCTTGGTGCCTGAAGTTCTTCCCATTGACGTGTACTATGTTGCACAACATTGTCCTACTCTGTAATAGAAGTATGAGTAGGAAGGATCTTTCCATCCGATTAAAGCTATCAGGATCATGAGCCAGCAGTAGTGGAAATCTTCTCCCAAATCCTTTGCATCCTTGTAGTCGTCTAGGAACAAGTTCAATAAATATGGAACCCAACTCATCATGGTGCCATTTGTGCATTGTTCTATTGTTGCGACAACCCCTACAAGGGCATCCTCCTTGTGGCATTTCTTTAGAAATTTTCACACCATTAGTTCTGTGGCCATACTGCTGGTTGAATCATCGATTCTCTTGATAATGATTCCACAAGAGCCTCTTTTCATCCCATATGTCTTCTTCCTCTCTTCCGCGAGAGATTTTTCTTTGGTTTTGTCCTCCAGGTGCTTCACGAGACTCTCTCCCATTGATGGAAGATCTCTGATGAAGGAAATGAGTTCTACATCAATGGATATGGGTTCTTGTAACCATAAGAATCCTCTATGGAGGACTACCATCAACTGCTTGACCTCATTATTCACCTATTTCCCCTTTTTGAAGTGGGGAATATCTAACAAATTAAATATCCCTGTGTTTTCCAGGCCTATCGCCCATTACTTTGGTTGTAATATTGGGTCTCCAAATGGTCATGTGCCTATGCTCTCCATGTACACCTGCTGTGAAAATTATGGGAATTTGTTGGTGTCAGACACATCATGTTCTGTGTATATTGGCCTTTCCATGCAACCTAGTAGAGTTGGTGTGGCATGTACCCCCTATGGAATGCACGGTAACACAATTGAGGTGTCGAGTTGCTTGCGTGGGCACCATGGGATGGGTTTTTTCCCCTTTCCTTTTACTGGCACACTAGAGATCCTAACCTCTAGTTCTCTATCTTCCTCGCCCAACTCTGTCTACCCTGTGAGGTCTTCAATATGTACTTCTTCCCATTGCATGGACCCTACCATTGGTTTTGGTCTTGTCCCATCAGACTCTGTCCTCTTGTTCTTGCCACCATTTGTTCTGTGAGTTTATTCGGCCCTCGCAGGTTGTTGTGGGTTGCCTGTGGTGACTGGTTCATGACCCTGAACACTGTCATGCAAGCCAATATCCATCCCTACCATCATTGAGGATTTTTATTCTTCCTTGACCATTGTGGTGCTCATGGGTTCGACCTGTGGCAAGGGAATTGCATCAACATCGATGATTCCCTCTCTCTATGCCATTTCCTACTCTGCCTCTACTATTTCTTGTGGTGACCTGAGACTACTATGTGTTTTTCATGGGGTTTGTCTTGGTGCAAAAACCTTTGGATGTGACATTTCGGGTACTTCTTTCTTCTCTATGTGAACTTCAACTACTATGATCTATGAATTCACCTACTTGTCTCTTGTCTTCATGCTCCTTAGCTTCGCAATTTTGAAAATGCACAATAAGTCTTGTTTGGCCCATGCTTCTACTTTATATAGAGGACATCATTAATTCCCTGAATATTCTTGGAGAATATTCTTTGGATATTATTAATGCATTGAAGGTTGTTGAGTATGATTCATTCAGTTTCATAAATTCCCAATTCACACCTTTTTTCCCTAATAGTTGGTTTTTTCTTTTTCGACCATTGGCCCCTTTTCCGGTGCACTGCACTTTTTCAGTGCATGGTATATTTCTTCTATGAATTTTCCTTGGTGCACGGTGTTTTTCTTGTTGTCAACCATATGCTACGTGCAGTCACTTTTTCTTTTTGTCATGCTAATTCCACTATCCAGTATTTTAGTATTTTCTTTGTTTTCTACTTTTGTATTTCTTTTTTCCTCTTTTTCTCCTTTTTATTTATTTTTATGATTTTTCTATCCTAATATCTTCTATAGTACACTATATACATACCTTTTCCCACTACGTTATAACTTTTAAAAGTTGGTATGTCAATTTTCCATGTACAGTTTCAGTCGACTACCATTGATCATTCCTTTCAATTGTGTTCCTCCCAAGTATTTTGGCAGTATAGATCCCCCATATGTGACAATATTTACTTCACATGACCCTAGCCAATGCATTCTAAATCTATGAGGATGTTGGAAAAATTTGTTGTCATAGAGAAAGAAAGACTAAGTCTCCTTCCTTGAAACACATCCTCTTAATATGTTTGTCATGCTAGGATTTTTCTCCTACTTTCAATACTTCCAAGTGAAATTATGCTAGAATCATGTCCTCTTCCATTTCCATTAGTTGAATTAACATCTCCTGTAATACGCCTCTTTATTTCATGTTGGTAATTGCTTCTATGCGTAAACTAGGTACCAAAAATTCTAATGGTACTACTGCTTCCTACCCATACACCAATCTGAATGGTGTATGTCTTGTCAACTTCTTACATGTGGTCATTTATTCCCATAATATTGCTGGTATTTTCAAGTCCCAATCATCCCTATTGACATTGCAGATCTTATTCAAATAATTTTCCAAGATCTTATTGAAAGCTTCTACCATTCCATTTGCCTGAGGATGATATGGTGTACTCTTCTGGTGACAAACTTCAAACTCTTCATTCATAGCCCTGATGGTATCATTGATAAAATGAGTTCCTTGTTCACTCATCAAAATCCTCGTACATCCAAATACGGTGATCACTTGCTCAAACAAGAAGTGTGTTGTTGTCTCTACGCTACAGTCTTTGACTTGTGTTGCTTCTACCCATATTGTTAAATATTCAGTCGTGGTAATGATATATCTAGCTCCTGACCTTTTTTTGGTGGATTAGCTGATCCAACAAAGTATATTTCCCATTTATCAAATACCTATAGAGTCACTTGTGGTCTTAGAGGCATCTCATCTCTTCTGTTAGGTTTTCCAACCCTTTGACAAACATCACATTTATGGAAATATTCCTTGGCATCTTTATGGACTGTTGGCCACCATAATACTACGTGGAATACCTTCTGTGTGGTGGCTTTTCCTACATAGTGTCCTCCAGAGATACTTTCATGAGATTTTGCCAAAATTTTGGGCCTTTCATGTTCTAATACACACCTTCTCAAAATGTTTTTTGTGCCCATCTTGTATAAATGTCTTGAAATAAGTTTATAGTCTACAGCTCTTACTACCATATTTTTCTTCTCCGGAGTGCTAAAGTCTTGTGGTGCAACCCCTGTTCTTAAGTATTCAATAATATCAAAGAAATATTCATTAGCTACCTGTACTGAAAATAACTGCACATCAAGGAAGTTGTCTTCCAAGTTAATAGGTTCTTCTTCGTTATTTACCCTTGACAGGTGGTTAGGTCCTGTGTTCAGCTTCCCTAGTTTGACTATCACTTCAAAATCAAATTCTTGGAATAACAATAGCCATCTACAGATCCTCCCCCCTAACACTAGCTTGTTGACTACATATTTGAGGGCAGAATGGTCTCTGAACATTTTAAAGTGTTTACCCAGTAAATAGTTCTTGAATTTTTGAAGTGCATATACCATGCCTAGGCCTTCTCTTTCCATGGTGTTATAATTCTTCTCTAATTCTCACAACTTTTTGGTTGAAAATGATATAGGATGGTGTAATTCCCCTTCTCATGGTTGCGCCAAAATTGATCCAAGTGCTATGGCTGATGCATCTACATGTACATGGAATGTCTTTTCCCAGTCTAGGAATACTAGGATAGGTGTTGTGAACATATTTCCTTTTAAGGTGTCTAATCCTTGTTGACAATCCTCATTCCACTAAAATATGGTCTCCTTGTTTAATAGTATTTCTCTGGGTTCCGTAATCTATGCATACCCCTTTATAAATTTCCTGTAATAGCTTGTATGTTCAAGTGTTTCTCTTAATTGGTGCACTAATTGATGTATGAATTCCTTAAAAGAAGCTATCACTACTCTTGAAAATATGGTTGGTGCATTATTCATCCCAAATGGAATGACTGTATATTGGTAGGATCCCCATTCTATAGCAAAAGTAGTCTTATACCCATCCTCTGGAGATATTTTGATCTGATGGTAACCTAAGAATCCACCTGTAAACGAATATGATTCCTGGCCTCCCACATTCTCTAATACCTCATCTGTGAAAGGGGTAGGGTAAGGGTCATGTAAGAAAGCATCATTTATTTTCCTTAGATCTACACAAATCCTTATCCCCCCTTTTTTATTTTCTTGGACTACCATAAGACTTATCCATTAATATTCCTCTAGTGGTTCTATGATAGCAACTTCCAACATTCTGTCAATTTCTGCTTTCACTTTCTACTTATACATTGGATTCAATCTGTAAGATCTCTTCCTGATAGGTCTTTCCTCAGGTTTAAGAGGAATCTTCATCTCTCCTATATCTCCTATTATTCTTTTCATCTCTGTAAAGGTTGTTGGGAACAAGTCACTATATTTGTGCAGTAATTGTGTTATTATTTCTACTGTTTGTTCATCCCAATAGTCTCCAATACTTTCCATTTTAGGATTGTCGTTTATCCCAATGTTAACTTTCTTAACTTTGATTGGTGTAGAAAATACTTCTGACTCTATAGATGGACCTTCCACCTATATTTATCCCTCAACATCTATAAGATGAATGTTGTGTGGATCATCTTCATTTGGTGCTTCCTCTTCAATATGATAACATGAATGTAGTTCTTTGACTGTCTATTTGTTTTGTTGTTGATATTTTTTCATGGTTTCAACCACTGGTTCATTAGTAAATATCATTTCCTGTACCAGCTTCAGTTTTGAATCCATGTTGGGGTTCTCATGTTCAAATGATAAGGTTACTACAAAGTTCTGTTGTAATGTTTTCCATTCTGTAGTGCCTCTGTGCATCTCCTGGTCTATATACCAGTTCCCTGGAATTCCTTCCAATGTATGGATAAAATGATGAAGCCTTCTAGTGGTGTCATCCTCCACTATGTTCTGCACTTCTTTAAGTGTATAGTTTTCCCTGTCCATCATACTTCTATTTTTTATTTCTCCCCTGCTCTGCACGAAATCTAATGTGCAATAATCATTTACATTGATAACAGTCTTGAATTGTTTCCTTGTGCACACCCCACCATCTTACAGGTGTATCCTTGAGTGCAATATCTAGGGATATTAGCCTCTGATTTTCTAATACTTCTTCATATTTTGTTAGAAATTCCTCTAGGTCATTTACCCCATGAAAACTGGGATTTTCTCTTATCTATGTCCCAACCCATCTTACTGCACAGTATATTCTTGGGCACCTTCTTGTGGAAACTTCATGTCATCATTTTTGCCAACTCTCAAAACCTGTATCTGAATCAGAAGCACATGATGTAATGATTCTCCAGTTGAGTACCCCATATGTAGTTGGGTTAACATAATATGCTTCTCGCACAATGGTTCTTTACAACTAGTTTATTTCTTCCAAATCCAAACAAGTGGGTTCTAAAATCCTTTCTCCTTCTGATGGAGCTAATGGTGCAATGACTCTATATTTACCTAATTCAAACGTAATTTTCCTTGTCTTCAGGTTGATTATGGAATGGTTATCAAATGCCCAATCCAGTCCAAGCAATTTTGGGTAAGGTGTTGTGTCATATACTATCTCTATTACTTCAAAGTATTTCGTAGTGCACACTCCATCTAAATCTATTTTCACACCTTTAATCCTTCCAATTGGTAGCACTCTATGTTGATTTGCTAATTTCACCTAGATAAGTGAATAGCCTATTGTGTGTTCTCCCATACACTACCATGTCTTCTTAGGTAAAAAAAATTACTTCGGAGACTAAATCCAGTATGATATCACCCATATTAAAATCTCCAATGTTGGCATTCAATATGAATTATCTGCTTATCCTACTTCTTGTATGGAGATGATTCACTGTTTTCTATTCTAAATTTCCTTCTACCTCTATGTTACATCTTTCTAGCAGATTTTGTAAGATCTTAACAGATGATGGGTCCTTCAATAACTTAACACAGGATTGTAGAAAAGGTTTTATGTTTTACTTTCTCTAATGGTTGTGCTTTACTAGTGTGGTCCATTAAGGAGGTAATTTCATATGTTGGTGGTTTCTGAGTTTGTTGTGTGGTAGATGTAGATGAAATTGTTTTCTTGAGAAGCTCCTGTCTATCCTCCTTGAATGTTTCCTTCTCTTTTTGTGCATCAAACTGCTTGTGTGGATCAGTATTCTAATTGATCCATTGATGTTGAATTGTATCTTGTTTTACTGTGTCTGATCCTGTCTTGGATCCTCTTCAAGTGACTATATTGATGTTTCTCCCATCCTCATTGGCTTCTATAGAGATCCACTGGACATTCTTGTTTTTTTGGTTTCTTTTTTCCTAGATTTTTCCCAAGAGTGTTGGACAGTCTTCTGTATCATGGTATGATTCACGACAGTACATACATGTCGTTGGTGGAATTGGACACTCCCTTGCATAATGTCCTAGTTTTTGGAAGCTGTGGCACAATATTGGTCCTCTACCTCGTCTAAATCCTATTCTTCCTCATCCTCCTTTGTATCCACCTCAATATCCTCGCGATACATTGTACTAAGGTACCTGATTATATTGCACCAGGTTATACTATGGTTGTACGTTGTTGTATTGTGGTTGAGAATTATTATATGGTGGTGGTACTTCATTGAACTAAGGTGCAACTTGTCCTGTCATCATTTCTTATTGCACCTTATAAGTATCTGAAGTTATTTCTCTCATCAACTCCATTGTCCTACAATCTTTATCATGACCCATTGACTTGCAAAAATTGCAATATGAACTTTTGGGTACTGTCTTATACTTCTGCATCATTGGACAATGATATGGATCATACCCATGTGTTTTACAATTTTTTCATCGCAGTCCTCTTGTTGGAAAATGATTTTGTACTCCTATTTCCATGTACTGCGTGAAAGTTGGAAATTCGTTCTTGTGGTATCCTTATGTCCTGCATGTGGTACACACAAAAAAATTCTCTTTTCTCTTTTCCCTTATTCTGGTTAAGCTAAAATGTTAGGCTCTTCGGATCTTCCTTCAACTCCTCTATTGCTATATTTGTCTTTTGATACTGGTTCTCTTCTAGTTGTAAGGCTTCTTGCAGATACTCTTCCTGAGTTTGGAACTTTTGTTGCCCTAATTGGTATTTCAAATGTGGTAACAGTGAGTTCACAAATATATGTCTATGTTTCATGTCAGTGATGGAATATTTCAATTTACCTTTGAGATGCTTAAACCTCTGATAAATCTCCCAAACAGACTCACCTAGTTTTTTCCTGATTTCAATCATTTCATTCATGTAATGATATTATGAGTTGGGCTTATGAAATTCATTTATCAGTAGTTTTTTCACATCTATAATAGTCCTTGTTACTCATAGTAGACTATTTGCATCTAGGCTCATGTAACAATCTAGTGCACGGTCTCTTAGCATGATAGATAATTGCGTGAGTTTTGTATCCTCATATGTGATATGCTTTTCTTCCCATATATTCTCACAGATGAATAAGTGTTTTTCAAGGTCCTATGATGTCTGTACCTGAAATTGTGGTAACCTTATCATGGGATCATGTCCTGCCATTTTAAACTATCTTGAACTACTACCTCCGTGCGGTGTAGATATTTGACTATTAATTCCTGAACTGGCTCCTCCAGTTTTTGTTCCTTTTTTGGATTTGTTTCCTGCTATATTTATTCCACTAAAATTTGTTTTTCTAAAAGATGGTGTTATTTATGGTGTGTTAGTCGCACATGGGGTTTTAGGTTCCACACTGATGGTGACCTGTAATGGAGTTCTTCCTTTTGTTCCTACCTTTGGTCCTCATGTTTTCCTTTCATATGTTGTGTGCAGGATTTCCTCAATATTCTCCATAGCCCGGAGATAGTCTACCTCTTTCTCATCTCTTTCCAAGCCCTCTATTTCAGCTATGACTCTCTTCTTGTTATTCATCTTATATTGGTAGGGTACTCCACTTCGCATCTTTCCAGCTATTGCCATTATCTACTTTATATGGTCTTCTTCCATCAAGATTGGGTCCATGACCTCCTTCTTCTTTCCCTTATCCATCTATTCCTCCATTTATCAGCCTCCCTTTAGTGCTTCCCCCCTCCCCCATGAATGCAGGGAAATTTAGTTGTCTGATTCCATGGTCTTCACACCATTTTTATACAATAAAATCTTGATTGAAGTATACAGTGATTTGAAATACCTACCTCTGGGTCATTTTAGAAAATTCTTCTCTGTTGTGATGTAATACTTCATACTATCTACTGCAAATTCAATGATAAACCATGCAACAATATTTTCTAACAAAAAATCTATTGTGCGCATAAATTTGTTGTTAATTTCTTGTAACTGAGTGATCTCCATAAGATTCTTGATCCAGGTGGATATTGGTGGCCACCCACCTATTCCAACTGGCTCCTCTTGTGCGCTTTTAGTTCAACATGTTCTTCTGTACTTCTTTGTAATTGTTGGTTCTACACTTCTGGGGCTATATGAAGCCCTATAGATATTCTAGGTGGATACTGGTGGCCTCTTGCCTAATCCAACTGGATTATTTTTTATTTTTTCATGTCAACACATCTTGTCGTACTTCCAGGGATGTTTTGGAGACCTAAACAATGTTTTTTTGGATTTCCATAGTCAAACTATAGATGGAGTTAGGGTTTTATGGTGTAATATGTATTTATCTAAAATAACTTTCCAACGGGATATCACACACCTAAAATAGAGGTCTTATGAAAAAATTTACGACCCCGGGAAGTTGAGGTACCAACTTACCCATAGGGGCCCACATGACTTTTGGTGTTTCACCTCCTAGGGTTAGGTTTTTGGATGTCTAGGGGTTTGGAATTCATGAGTAATATCAAAAAGGCCTCTGGAGTCTCATTGTAATCATTCTTCTCAGACGGATGCATGTAGTAGCCACATCTCTTCTTAGAGACAACTACCACCATTCGAGCAAGTGTTTGAGTTCTGCAGTTTTATAGTTTCATCCTATTTCATTTATTCAATAGAAGATATTGTTCACTGGATATCTACGTTGTTCTTCATATCTCTGTGTTTATTGTATTCAGTCTATTAATCGGTTTCTTCCGCTCCTAAATATGGATTAGTGGGATTAGAGCGGTATGATCTTCATTTATTTTTCTTCATGCATGTCCCTGACAAGATCTGGCTACAACAAGTTGGGACTCAAACCAATCGATCCATTGTAATATCGTTCGTTCCGAGCCCGACAAAAACCCATGGGAGATGAAAAGAAATATGATGGAGCTAGAGATCCTTTTAAAATGTTTCTCGAGGAATACCTTGCATGACAACGAAATGAAATGATCGACAACTTTTTACAGATCCTTCAATGGCTACCCATAGGAGAAGAATCTTCGTCAAGCGGCCATGCAACCCCTTTCAAGGTATAGGTAAATTTTGATATTCCATTATTTGAAGGATTGATAGATTTGAATGGTGTAGATAAATGGTTGAATCTTCTTGAAGGATATTTTTAGGTCCACAATTTTTTCAATAGGGAAAATATTACTTTTTCACTCCTCAAGGTTGTCCCCCATGTTAAGGACTGATGGGACACTTACTCTGAGTAAAGGGCCATAGAGGAATTTGCAATATTTGTGGTTTCCCCTACATGGGATTCCTTCTGTGATGCCATTAAATAATAGTACTACCATGTTGGAAGCTACAAGGACTAGTACACAAGATGGACCACCCTGCATCAAGAAAGGGGTCATACAGTAGCAGATTTCACCAATATTTACCATACCCTGCGCACCAAATTGGGTATCAAAGACTACGAGAGACATCTAGTGCTCAAATAACGTGGATTTTTTCATAGATACATTCAAAAAAAAAATGAGTTTCTGGACATTGCCTCATTGGGTACGACTTATAGATACGTTGTCAAGATCGAGTAGAAATTTAAGCAAAAGAGGCGAGAGTTTGGATCTGAAAAATCCTCACAACCGAAGTAGAGAAAAGGTGGCCCCAAACCACATAGCAATGGATAGAGAAGATATGGCCACTCTCAGGAAAACCATTCCAATCCACAACACAAGAAGGGAAATGAGAAGATGAAGAAGGAAATGGGAAAATGGTGTGAATACCATAAAATCCCTTATCACAACACTGAAGAATGTCACTCCAAACAGTCACTCTTGGCCGAGATGAAATCTTTCGAGTTAGAGGCCAATTTTGATTCCAAGTCAAATCCTGAAGGAGGGAAGCATATCATCGATGTTGAACCTAGTGCCATTGTTGCTACCACCAAAGTCTGGCTAAGTGAACCAGATGAACCAGAGGAAGGGGAATGCCTATTTCACTCACATATCTGAGTAAAGGGGACTCCACTTTATTTCATTAAAGATAGAAGAAGTCATAAGAACTTGATTTCAACAGAGGTCATCAAGCGGTTGGACTTTCCAACGACGCCGCACCCATAATACTACACCATTGGATAGCTATGCAAAGGAAGATATCTTTGTGTCAGGCAACAGTGTCGTCTACCCTACGACATCAAGCCTTTCAAAGATGAGTTATTGTGTGATATTTCTCCCCTTGATTTTGTGATGTTATTTTAGGACAACCATATTTATGGAAGCATCATGATGTGTATGATTCTAGACCCCATAGTGTTATTATTACTTTGGGTATGCAATTGTACACGATACCAGAGGTAGTGCCACCTACCGTTATTTCTTTAATCTCTGCTAAGAAATGTAGTAAGGTCATTTCACAAACCAAGAAGTTTGTCTTCTTTGTGATCCATTCTCACAATAATAAAAAGGTCTCTACCACATTTGTTGCCTCTTCACAGAGCCTATCTTTGTAGCAGAAGCAAGTGGAAGGGATTGTGGAAGAATGCAGAGAAATCCTCTTCTCACCCATCAGGCTACTGACACACTTCCAAGTCAAGCATCCAATTGATCTAACCCCCGGTGCACCTATACCTAATGGACCAGTATATTGACGCTCGTTGATGGAAAATGATGAAATCAAGTGTCAGATCCAAGAGTTTCTTTAAAAGGGGAACATTAGACCCAACTCCTTCCCTTGTGGAAGACTAATTGTACTGATGCATAAGAAGGATGAGACTTGGTGACTCTTCCTTGATTATAGGGCCTTAAACAAAATCATAGTCAGGAACTAGTACCCAATTCCTAGGATTGATGACCTTCTTTTTCCAACTCAAGGGGGAAAAGTTCTTCAACAAGATTGACCTAAAGTTTGGCTACCACTAGGTTCCCATTGAACCAACTAATGTATGTGTTATCACTGTGACAATTTTTATATGGAATACAGGTCTCAGGACTTAGCAAGAAGTTAAATCATTGTAGAAGTGTGATAAACTGGAGGACATGGCCACATCTAGTGAACAGGGCTAAGTATAATAGAAAGGTGAAGTTGATGGGACTAGACGGGTCATATATTGTGGGCACCATCGATCAATGGTTAGGGATCATATCCAATTGAGAACTAGTGTGGAGGTTAATCTCTTAAAAGTGGGCCGATAAGAATACCACTGTTTCATTTCGAGGCCATGTGGCTCCTCTATATGCATATCAGGGGGAAAAGCAGGTGGGCTCGAAACCACTCAATCCCATCCCGATGTCACGTGTCAAAATATCATTAAATGCGTCAAATCCAAGGGTCACATGTGGAAAGGGAAATTGACAGCCATTCAAATCATCTCGAGACACTTGTTTAGATGGATTTCGTCTATGAGATACCAAGCATGCGTCGCTAAAAAAACTGATTCGAAGGCTCATAATTTGAAATCAATATCCGAATGTGATAATTTGTTATCCCTGCTAGGACTTTCGTCAGTAGCCCATGATTATCACTCAATGACGACTATCATTCAAAACACGGGTGACATTACTCTATTTCAAGAAGTTGACGTTGTATTCCAGAGCAGGATAATCACAAATTGAACGATTCATCCAACTCCTGTATAGTTGAGAGGAATAGACTCTTGTTTCCAAGAAAACCAGAGGAAATGGAGGAGAAAAATCCAGCGGCCTTTAGAAAACCGAGATATTAAAGTAATCTGATAAAATTATCAATGAAAGAAGAAAGAAAATCTTGTTGTATGAATATTGGCAACAAAATTTCACACAAAGTCTGTTGATGAACCAGGAGCAGGTGAGGAGATAAGATTGAATCCTATCATGAAGGATTTAATCATTAATGGATATGTGGATGGATCCCACATGCAATATGGAGAGAGTAATAGAAGAAAGCGACAGAGGAAGGAGGTTAAATCTGAAGTGGTTGAAGGTATTGGAGAAAACCAACCTGATTGGCTTGACACCTTAAAGGAAGAGATTTCTAGCCTAAAATAGATTTCAAGCTAAATTAAGTATATTTCAAGGAATTTTGTGATGATGCAGACAAGTGGCATTCAGGGTAAAAATCGCTAATATGTCAGTTTTGGTTTATAATGCTCCCAAAAAAGTAGGAGATCAGTTTTAGTACGTTACTCCCTTTGTAACAGATAGTTATTTTTGGAATCTTGGGGAAGATGATTTGTTTTGGGTCTCATATGTAATTTATCTATATATACTATTACAAATAAAAATGAATGGTTGGACTTACTGGAGATGGGCTTTCCCTCGTAGCAGGAGAACTTTGTAATTTCTTCTAAATTTTAATATAAGAAGATAAGTCTTTCTTAGATAGTTGAGATTCATCATGATGTTTATGTTCAATATTTTTTCTTGTATTTCATATTCACGAATGTGTTTTGCTGCTAGTAATAATCCTTAAGTAATAGAAGGAATTCATCTTATTGGTGCTCCTTTTCACATCGGTTATACTTTTTATGTGTTTTTTGGTTGTTGGTTCAGACTTCACTGGTGATTGGTGCTCTGCTTGCAATAGCCAACCCCGATGCTTCCTCTTCTAACGCTATACCGAGAGATTCACCCTCTATTGGATGCCTTTTTCTGATAGTAGTTTTTCCTCTCTTTTCCTCTTCCATCTCTTGTTATTTATTTGGCTGAACATCGTACCTATTTTTCCTCTGTTCCCTCTGGAAATACATAGATTATAACTCTTCATATGTTTTTAGGAACGGACCACATTGCCCAATGGCCCTGCTCTTTTGTTTTGTCCTACCACCTTTAAATTTTAAATTATGGCAGAATTTGACCTCTGTACATGCATTGCCAATTATTTTGAGTATTTTAAGTAGCTATATGCCCGAGAGAGCCCTTTTTGGTTGGAAAGGTCAGAATCTAACCTAAAGTTGGTTGAAACAGTTACCTCTGTCATTTGTCTATCAACCAGACAAAATTTACAGAGTGTTAACATTCTGGCGTCATTGTTGGGGACTGAAGGAGAAATATTCCTTGGGATAAATGACAAATTTCATATCTGAGTACTAATGGTGAAGAGTATTCAGACACATAAATGTTGTATATTATTAACCTGGCGACTCCATTTTCAAGAATCTAGGATTCAAAATTTTTACAATGACTCCACTGCCTAAAGATTGAGTAGATTGAAGATTTTATTGGCGATTCCACTGAAGCTTCAAATGCAATTCAGAGACTCCACTAGAAGATGAGACCCCTTGACAAAGGTATGAATGGGTATCATGGGAGAAGACAAGTACCTGAAATTGAGTTTTTTCCAAGACATAATATTTCTTGTTATTAATTACGTTTTGTCCTTTCCTAAACATGTTAAAAAAAAATTATTTACCTACTGCATTCAAATGATGATCATGATAATCCTAGAATTGTATATCCTCCTCTTAAATTTATACAGATATCTCCTTAGTTTATCATTGATTTTGATCAAAATATCCCATTCAAGCCATGTGAAAACCATGACCAAGTTGATGAGCCTCATGAAACCAAGGATGATATTTCACCTCCTATACTTTATCCAATACCCTTCAAGATTCAAGATAGATACAGACCCTTAAAATTACCTCACATCCTTCATGATTTTCCTCTAAAGCACTATAAGTACCTACCCATGTTTGATGGAGAACCTGATGCAATCACAACTGAAAAACACATCCAAGAGTTTCAATATTTTATATATTTGTTTGAAATTAACCATGACGATGTTTGTATGAGGGAATTTTCTCAATCCTTGAAAGTAGATACCAAAGAATGGTTTAAACATTTGCATCCAGAGATAATTAGCTCATGGGAAGAACTGAGTAGTGTTTTTTCAAAGTTTTGGGGCAAGAAGAAATTTTTGGATCTACAACTTACAGGATTCTATGCCTTAAAAAGCCAAAACAATGAGACTATTTCCACAATCAATCGAAGGTTTTCCAATATTTATTATGATCTGCCCAAAGAAATTCAACCCACTAAAGCTACTGCCATGCTCCAGTATGCCACTACTCTTCACCCAGATTTGTATTTCCTCTTGATGGAAAGAACACCTATGACTTTATAGCAACTGTTTAATGATTCTTAAGAGATTCAACACAATATCCTAGCATGTGAACATATTTGAAATGAGGGGTTGGGTGCTTTAGGACATGAAAATGAATATGACCAGAGAACATCTGATTGGAATCTTGAGAAAAAAGTGATGGTATCATAGGTCCTTTTGAAGTTTTGAATTCTATTGATTTTTCATAGGATTATATTCCGCTTATTGAAAGAGAGGATGTTTGTGTGGTTTCTAATCCACCCCAGGATAAGCATGGATTTGATTGTTTCATATATTCATTTGTAGACAGTCAAGAAGAGGAGTTTGCAAATCTACTTATTGAGGAACAAGTTGATGTCGCAAGATTTTTCTTGTTAGATAATATTACAGATGTTGTTGATGTGCCTATATATGATGAATATGATGATGATTATGATGTTGAATTATTAGAACAACCAACTGCATCTTCCTTCCCTGAAAATATTCCTTTTTATCAATATAGTGAGATCCATCAGCCTACATGTCACAATTACAAAGAAGAAGGTACTGAAATAAATGAAGGAAATTCTTTGCCTTTATGTTTTTCTTCATTCAAACTGTTGAAATAAAATGCTAAGGTCATCATTGAAACAAAGGAATGTGTGTTGATGCCAAATCATGTTGATTCACTAAAACAAATTGACAAGGGATTGCAGCCATCGGTCAAAGAGGAGTCTGAAAATAAGTGTGTTCAACAATTTAAAGAAATCAAAAAATATGCATATGACATGAATGAAGTAAATGAAAAAACATTTGAATCAGGAGTAAGAACCTTGCCATTATGTTTTTCTTCTTTCAAATTGCTCAAGGAAAATCACATTGTTTCAGATCAGAAACCCTCCAGGCATGATGTTGAATTTAAAGAAAGAAATAGACTTGCAAGTGAAAGCTATCTTCCATTATGCTTCTCTTCTTTTTAATTGTTCAGAGCCGATCATGAGCCAACATAGGAAACTGGTAAGCATTGTTGTTCAAAGTCATTTTCCTTCTTCTGAAATTGATGAAGATATCCAACTAGAATTCCAGCAAAACAAAGTGTTTCAAAGTTGTCTTTCTTCCCCTATGAATGATGTGGTTGTTCAAATTCTAAGTGGCATAGAAATGGATGAAGGTTATAAAACTGCATCTATGGAGAATTAAAGAAATGAACAAACAAATTACATAGAGTTTCATGAAAGAAACAAAACAATATATGCTACTTTGCAACCAGAAATACATAAAAATCATAAAGAAGCAGTGGTTTTATTTAATACTTTTAAAGGTTATGGTTCTGAAAATGTTCTTGAGACTGAAGAAAAGGAACAAAGAAAACCAACACTTATGAAGATGGCATGTCCTCCTGTTGTGGTTAAATCAAAAAGAAATATTTTCTCATATGTTTCATGACCTTGTGGCATGTTATATGGAGAATTTTAAAACTCAGGATTTACAGCTTATGATGGGTTGTAATCTTAGAGATGAAGATTATAACAAATCAACATCAGTATTAGATATGGATTGCTTTCTACTAGGGTTTTCATTTCATCCAGGACTGTCTCCTAATTCATAAGATTGTTATTTCCAGCAGTCTCAACAGATTTTTCGGCCTCTTAGTGGAAATCAAGAGGGAAAATCACCTGAAAACACGAATGCAGTGGAAGAAATGAAACATCATTGTTATTTTATGCATGTGTTGGAAGATCCATTTGCAGTTTTGATAGAAGCAGCAAACAGTCCAAGTAATTTTGAAATTATAAGATTTGAATTCAGATATAACTTCTAAAATGAGTTATTGGTGAACAAGATTTGGAGAAAGCATGTGCAAAGTAAACAAGCAGTGGATAAAATGCTGGCATGGATGCATTGGCATTTTGATTTCACTTGATTGATATTTCATTTCAGAAGTTAGGGTAGGTATATGCAAATAATAGTGTAGATTGAGCATGTTCAAGTTTAGGTCTCCAAATAAAGTGTTCAACCATATGATTAGTAGTATGTCCAGCATTCAACCTCCAAGTGAGAGTGGTGTGAAAACTTTGGTTTTCAACGGACATTGGTGGTAGGTCAAGGTATAGCACACACCTATTGTGAGAGAAGATCCAATGAAGGCACAAGGTCTACCATTCTTTGCTACCTCGCAGGGAGGATAACATCCCCAATTGGAGCCCATGTTATCACTATGAAATTTTTTATATGGAATCCAAGTCTTGGGAATTAGATAGAAGTTGAATCGGTGTAGAAGTAAGATAAACTAGAGGATAGGGCCACATCTAGTAGGTGGGGCTAAATATAGTGAAAAGGTGATTTTGATGGGACTCGGGGGGTCATATATCATGGGTGCCATAGATCAATAGCAGGGAGCATATCGGGTCAAGAACTAGCATGAAGGTTAATCTCTTGAAAGCAGGTCGATAAGAATACCACTGTTTCGTCTCGAGGCCATATGGCACCTCCAGATGCATATTGAGGGGAAAATCGGGTGAGATCGAAACCACTCAATCCCATCATGATGTCACGTATCAAAATATAATTAAACACATCAAATCCAAGGGTCGCATGTGGAAAGGGAAATTGATGGCCAGTCAAACCATCGTGAGACACTTGTTTAGATGCCATTTGTCTATGAGATGCCAAGAAAGTGCCACCAAAAAACTAATTCAAAGTCTCATCATTTGAAATAAATAGCCGAATGTGATAAGTCATTGTCCCTACAAGGAATTTCGTCAATAGCCCATGATTAACACTCAATGACGACTGTCATTCAAAACATGGGTGGAATTACTCTGTTTGGGGAAGTTGACGTTATATTCCAAAGAGAGATAATCACAAATTGAACGATCCGTCCAAATCCTGTACAGTTGAGAGGAATAGGCTCTTGTTTCCAAGAGAACTAGAGGAAATGGAGGAAAAAAATCCATCGGCCTTCAGCAAACCGAGATATTCAAGTAATTTGACAAAATTATCAATGAAGAAGAAAGAAAATCTTGTTGTACGAATACTGGCAACAAAATTTCACACAAAGTCTATAGATGAACCAAGAGAAGGTGAGGAGATCATATTGAATCCTATCATGAAGGATTTAATAATTAATGGATATGCAGACGGATCCCACATGCAAGCTGGAGAGAGTTTAATAAGCAAGAGAAAGAGGAAGGAGGTTAAAGATGAATTGGTTGAAGGTATTGGAGAAAACCAACCTGATTGTCTTGACATCTTAAAGGAAGATATTGGCTCCTCAGCAGACCACTTGAAAACACGAATGCAGTGGAAGAAATGAAACATCATTGTTATTTTATGCATGTGTTGGAAGATCCATTTGCAGTTTTGATAGAAGCAGCAAACAGTCCAAGTAATTTTGAAATTATAAGATTTGAATTCAGATATAACTTCTAAAATGAGTTATTGGTGAACAAGATTTGGAGAAAGCATGTGCAAAGTAAACAAGCAGTGGATAAAATGCTGGCATGGATGCATTGGCATTTTGATTTCACTTGATTGATATTTCATTTCAGAAGTTAGGGTAGGTATATGCAAATAATAGTGTAGATTGAGCATGTTCAAGTTTAGGTCTCCAAATAAAGTGTTCAACCATATGATTAGTAGTATGTCCAGCATTCAACCTCCAAGTGAGAGTGGTGTGAAAACTTTGGTTTTCAACGGACATTGGTGGTAGGTCAAGGTATAGCACACACCTATTGTGAGAGAAGATCCAATGAAGGCACAAGGTCTACCATTCTTTGCTACCTCGCAGGGAGGATAACATCCCCAATTGGAGCCCATGTTATCACTATGAAATTTTTTATATGGAATCCAAGTCTTGGGAATTAGATAGAAGTTGAATCGGTGTAGAAGTAAGATAAACTAGAGGATAGGGCCACATCTAGTAGGTGGGGCTAAATATAGTGAAAAGGTGATTTTGATGGGACTCGGGGGGTCATATATCATGGGTGCCATAGATCAATAGCAGGGAGCATATCGGGTCAAGAACTAGCATGAAGGTTAATCTCTTGAAAGCAGGTCGATAAGAATACCACTGTTTCGTCTCGAGGCCATATGGCACCTCCAGATGCATATTGAGGGGAAAATCGGGTGAGATCGAAACCACTCAATCCCATCATGATGTCACGTATCAAAATATAATTAAACACATCAAATCCAAGGGTCGCATGTGGAAAGGGAAATTGATGGCCAGTCAAACCATCGTGAGACACTTGTTTAGATGCCATTTGTCTATGAGATGCCAAGAAAGTGCCACCAAAAAACTAATTCAAAGTCTCATCATTTGAAATAAATAGCCGAATGTGATAAGTCATTGTCCCTACAAGGAATTTCGTCAATAGCCCATGATTAACACTCAATGACGACTGTCATTCAAAACATGGGTGGAATTACTCTGTTTGGGGAAGTTGACGTTATATTCCAAAGAGAGATAATCACAAATTGAACGATCCGTCCAAATCCTGTACAGTTGAGAGGAATAGGCTCTTGTTTCCAAGAGAACTAGAGGAAATGGAGGAAAAAAATCCATCGGCCTTCAGCAAACCGAGATATTCAAGTAATTTGACAAAATTATCAATGAAGAAGAAAGAAAATCTTGTTGTACGAATACTGGCAACAAAATTTCACACAAAGTCTATAGATGAACCAAGAGAAGGTGAGGAGATCATATTGAATCCTATCATGAAGGATTTAATAATTAATGGATATGCAGACGGATCCCACATGCAAGCTGGAGAGAGTTTAATAAGCAAGAGAAAGAGGAAGGAGGTTAAAGATGAATTGGTTGAAGGTATTGGAGAAAACCAACCTGATTGTCTTGACATCTTAAAGGAAGATATTGCTAACCTGAAATAGATTTCAAGCTAAATTAAGTACATTTCAGGGAATTTTTTGATGATGCAGACAAGTGGCATTCAGGGTAAAAGTCGCTAATATGTCAGTTTTGGTTTATAATGCTCCCTAGAAAATAGGAGATTGGTTTTAGTATGTTACTCCCTTTGTAACTGATAACTATTTTTGGAATATTGGGGAAGATGATCTGTTTTGGGCCTCATATGTAATTTATTTATATATACTATTATAAACAAAAATGAATGGTTGGACTTACTGGAGAGAGGTCTACCCTCGTAGCAGGAGAACTTTGTAATTTATTATGAATTTTAATATAAGCATATAAGGTTTTCTTAGATAGTCGAGATTCATCACAGTGTTGATGTTTAGTATGTTTTCCTGTATTTCATATTCACGAATGTGTTTTGCTGCTAGTCGTAATCCTTAAGTAATAGAATGAATTCATCTTGTTGGTGCTCCTTCTCACATCGGTTATACTTGTTATGTTTTTTTTGGTTGTTGGTTCAGACTTCACTCGTGATTGGTGCTCTACCTGTAGTAGCCAACCCCCATGTTTCCTATTCTAACACTATACCAAGAGATTCGCCCTCTATTGGACGCCTTTTCCTGATAGTAGTTTTTCCTCTCTTTTCCTCTGCCATCTCTTGTTATTTATTTGGCTGAACATCATACCTATTTTGCATCTGTTCCCTCTGGAAATACATAACTTATAAATCTTCATATGTTTTCAGGAACATACCCCATTTCCCAATGGCCCTGCTCTTCTATTTTGTCTTACCACCTTTAAATTTTACATTATGGAAGAATATGACCTCTGTACACGCATTGCCAAATATTTTGAGTATTTTAAGTATCTATATGCCAGAGAGATCCCTCTCTAGTTGGAAAGGTCAGAATCCAACCTAAAGTTGGTTGAAATAGTTACCTCTGTCATTTGTCTATCAGCCAAAAAAAATTTACAGAGTGCTAACAGTATGGAAGACAACCTTTAGATATAAAGAAGGTCTCTTCGAATAGCTAGTCATGCCCTTTGGATTAACAAATGCATTGACCACTTTCATGAGGTTGATGGATCATGTATTGAGACTCTTCACCAACTCTTTTATGGTTCTATATTTGGATGACATCCTCATCTTCAAAAAAACTTGGGAGGAGCACATGTGACATATTCAACAAGTTTTGAGCACTTTGCAGTAGCACAAGCTATATGCCAACTTGGAAAAATTCTCTTTTGGCATGAACAAGGTCCAATACTTGGGACACATTGTTGATGTGCATGGGGTACATGTTGATCCAGGTAAGATCCAAGTCATTCATTATTAGCTAGCCCTGACCACACTAATTGAGCTTCAGAGCTTCTTGGGACTGGCCAACTTCTACTGACGATTCCTGTTGGGATTCTCCCATACTGCATGGGCCCTCAACCAGGTGACCAAGGGAGGTGGTAGGGAAACATTCATGTGGGGGAAGGAACAACAACACCCGGGAGGAAAAAAAACAAGTATTCAATGATATGACACATCGCTTGTGATCAGCTCCAATCCTATCCTTTCCTAATCTACAACAACCATTCGAGATTGAGACTGATGCATCTGACTCTGTTGTAGGAACATATCTCACTCAACACGGTCATCTATTGGCATACCATAGTGATAAACTCTCAGATACTGTATGAAAATACCCCACCTACGACAAGGAAATTATTCCATTGCACAAGCCTGTTGTCAATGGAAAAGTTACATTCTGGGAAAGGATACGATCATCCACACTAATCACAAGCCTCTACAGTTCATACAGACACAATTGAAATTGTAGAACGACTGCCATCAGAAGTGGTTCGCTTACCTGCAATAGTTCCATCTCAACATCAATTATAAGACAAGGATCTCAAATTATGTCGTTGACTTCCTTAGTCAACCTCCCATGGCTGAAATCACCATCGTTCTCCATTATTATTGACATGAGACATCTGTGTGGCCCCAAATTTATCAAACAAATCCAGACTTTGCCACCACTACCTGCAATAGTTCCATCTCAACATCAATTATAAGACAAGGATCTCAAATTATGTCGTTGACTTCCTTAGTCAACCTCCCATGGCTGAAATCACCATCGTTCTCCATTATTATTGACATGAGACATCTGTGTGGCCCCAAATTTATCAAACAAATCCAGACTTTGCCACCACCTATCACTCTTGGGTATTGGCACGACTGTCACCAATTGTCACTTTAAGGACATAATATTATTCCATTTGGGACATCTCTATGTTCCTACAAGCAAGCCTGCAAAGATGATTTGGGAACCCCACTACAGTCAGATGGCAAGACATTTTGGCGTGGACAAAATTGTGGTCATTCTTCAAAAATAATATTATTGGCCAAAACTTTGAAAGGATGTCAGCAAGTATATCATATATTGGACTTCTTGTGCTATTTCCAAGCTAACCATTAAGAAAAAAGTCTTATAAAACCCTCTTCCTACTCCAAAGAAGCCTTGGGAATCCATCTTAATGGGTTACATGTTTGGCCTTCCATCCACCAAGCAAGGAAATGACTGTGTATTTGTGGTCATTCATCATTTTTCGAGGATGGTCATCCTCAGAGCCTGTAATAAGAATATCACAATGACATATAATGTCAAGCTTTTCTTCAAACAAGTGTGGGTCCATTTTGGGATACCACATACCATCATATCCGACTAGGAAAACAGGTTCCTCAACACATTTTGGTCGACTCTCTGGTCATTGTTGGACACCAAGCTCACTAAATCCACTGCTTTCCACCCCCAAATAGACGACCAAACAGAGGTTGTCAATCGGATGATTTTTCACATCCTGCACATGTAAAACTATAAGAATCTGTGTACATGGGATGAGAGTCTCCCCTATGTTCAACACAGTTACAACAGGGCTCTCCATAACTCCACCGACCATAGACAATTTTAGGTGGGGATGGGATTCCAACCCTTAGGTCCCCTTGATGTTGCACTACCTCTTGCCACGACAAAGAGAAAATATAGTCTCCCCTATGTTCAACACAGTTACAACAGGGCTCTCCATAACTCCACCGACCATAGACAATTTTAGGTGGGGATGGGATTCCAACCCTTAGGTCCCCTTGATGTTGCACTACCTCTTGCCACGACAAAGAGAAAATATTCCCATGTTCATTTTGGGATGAAAAAATCCACCATATTCATTGAGTGGATTCAACCCATCCACTAACAGGTCGAAGAGATTTTGTAGAAATACAATGCTAAGTACAAGAAATGACATGATAAACACAGGGTACCGCACCAGTTTCAGGTTGGAGACAAAGTATGGTTATATTTACAGAAGGCACCTCTCACAGGGCCCCATCAGAATCTCTTCCCACCTCGCTATGGGCCTTACATTATCACCAAGGTTGTGGGTCGCAATGATTTTGAGCTCAACACTCCACCCTTCCTTGGCTTGCACCCAATGAGACAAGGTCTGGTTACACTTGCAGAAGGAGCATCTTACAGGGCCCCATCAGAAGCTCCAACCACTTCTCTATGGGACTTACACCATCACCAAGGCTATGGGTAACAATGATTTTGATCTCAACACTCCACCATTCCTCGGCTTGCACCCAATGTTCAATGTGGACCTCCTTCGACCATATTTTACACCATTATTGGGCACCTCAGATATCGTAGAACATCTAACAACAACAAAGCTCAACCTTGATTGCATGGAACAAGCATCCACTAATCTGATAGTGAACACATAGGTCAAGGGCACGTGCCAGCAAAGGATCCAGCTTTATCGGGTTGTCAAGGTAGGGAAGCTCCTACACTAAGTCAAATGGCTCACCTAGGGACAAATCCAGCAAAGTTTTCCTCACCTGATGGGGGAAATCAACACAATGGAGACCATTTCTTCCTAAGGGGGGAGGATTGATATAGGTGGATATTGGTGGCCACCCACTTATTCCATCTGTTTCCTCTTGTTCGCTTTTAGTTCAGCACATTCTTCTATAATTATTTGTAATTGTGGTTTCTACACTTATGGGGTTGTATGAATCCCTACACATATTCCATGTGGATATTGGTGGCCTCTCACCTAATCCAAATGGATTATTTTGTATGTTTTCATGTCATCACATCTTGTTGTAATTATAGGGCCGTTTTGGAGACCTAAACAATGTTTTTTTCGCTTGCTATAGTCAAATTGTAAATAGAGTCAAATTTTGAAGGTGTAATGTGTATTTCTCTGAAATACCTTTCCAACGGGCTATCATGTGCCTAAAATGGAGGTCATATGCA
>CBVK0101192732.1:0-10868 GCA_900067695.1 Picea abies | reverse complement strand
TTATGGGGCTGACTTATAAAACTGGTTCGGTGACTTGTGTCAATTGGCTGGGTTGTCATGAAAAAATATTTCATATCTCATCATTCCTATAGAGTTAGAGGGAGTGACATGTAACATTGGAAGGGTATTAGAATAATATTTTCAACCATATATCCTATGCTCCCATTTGAACTATGTATTCAGAGTAAAAATTCCTTCAAAGATAGGGTATCCAAATTGAGCATAAAAAAATACAAAAACAACATTTCCAACAATATGCATCTTGCAATATTTATCTTGGACATATGTAGTCTCCCCCTGTCTTTGACATCAATGACAACAATATTTCCAACAATTTTGTAGTTTATATTTATTCTAATATTGCTCTTAATTCATCGTTTTTGCTATACAAGAACTGTAAGTTTTTAACCTTTTCAAGTGAAGCAATGCACATATTTTCTTAAGCAAACATAAAATAAAATAATGGCACACACATAATACATATATATTTACCCTGGAAATCTTTAGCCATGAAAACCGACAATACTTAGAGTTGCACCTCTAACTTATTTATTAAATTAACTTGATAATTTACAATAAAATAGTTAAGTATTCCACAACATCCAAAACCCTATTATGTAAATCTGGCTTAGATTAAAACCCTAATCCCTTCACCTAGATTACGTTACAGTGGGGAAAAATTGGTTGAAAAAGAACAAAAATAGGTCAAAGTAGACCAAAAATGGATCCAATGGTTTTTTGGGCGTGCTACCCTAAACCCTAATGGAGAGGTGCTCATGTTTCAACATCGGGAAGACATTCTCCCAGATTGGTCATGTTGATTTGACCAAGGGAGGATGATACATCCACTCACAGGGCCATGTTGATTTGACTAGTGGTGAATGGCCCACAATGTTGGTGTTTCTCTAGTTAGCAACATCAGGCAGACAATTTCCCATATTGGTCATGCTCATTTGACCAAGGGAGAATGATATATTCACTTATGGGGCCATGTTGATTTGGATAATAGTGAATGGCCCAGGTGTAGTCTTTCTCCTAGTAGTCATGTTGATTTGACGAGGAGTGATAAAGACTTGAGATGCTCTTACATTGCCTGCTCCAGGATGGAGTGATCTATTCTTATAGGGAAAGTTTGACTTGTTTACAATTCTAGTCTAATGTTGAATATGTAGGCTCTAGAGACCCCTTGTGATGAGGGGATTCTCAATGAATCTACTCAACATTAGAGCCCTATATTAATCAGACGTGCATGTGAGGAGATGATACATCAATAAGGCTCATGGAAAAATTTTCTAGTGAAGAAGAAATTCCAAAAAGATATGACAACTTGTTTAAGAAACATCAGAAAGTATTAAAGAAGAAATTGAAGACAAAAGAAGAAGTTGGCCCCACAAGGAAATTGAAGGTGACTCGAACTGTATAAATAAAGGATGGATCATTTCACTTGTCACACAACACAACTCTTCTCATCAAGTGTGCAGTTCCTAGTTGTCCATTGCAATGCGTAGTTCCCAATTTCCAATTGAAGTGTCCAGTTCCCAGTTGTCTGTTACAGTTTGTAGTTCTCAGTTCCCAGTTTTAGTGCGTAGTTCTCTATTTCCAATTACAATGCACATTTCTAAATTGCTAGTTGCGCTATCTTCAAGTGCCATAAAATTTTGTTTGAAATCATAAGGAAATAATTATCAGATCTGGAAATTGAAAATTCAACATGGTATCAAATCTTTGTTGAAATTTTCCACTGCATAGTCACAAATATATTGTTGACTACAACACTAGAAAAGTGTTGTACTTTTTCTTGTTCTTGTTCCAGGAAAGTTACTGTGGAGGAACAATTAGTCACAACACTAGAAAAGTGTTGATCTTGTCTTTTGTTTTGGATCTTATTCCGAGAAGGTTACCATGGAGGAATAAGAGGTCTGAAATGACATTTTCCAGCCATGAAGAGAGGCCATTAAGCCTCATATTTCTGTGATTTCTTCCTTGTTTGGGTAGGGACCTGTATGAAGCATGCCTAGTCAAGCCGCAGGCCTGTCTTACACTTTGAGGAGCAATTGTGGAGTGTAGGGGAGGATGCCAAAGTCAAAGGGAAGCGTTGGATGCTAGAAGAGGGAAGTTGTGAGCTTGAGGAGCAAGCCTACCCTCAGTCACATCCCTATTTATGATAGTCACAACAACCAACTAGGTCGAGAAGCTAAGGAAGATTGCTCACATCATTGGAGAGGTAATGTCGTAGGCCTTTGGGACATTCTTGTGGTAGTTTATAACAGTCTATAAGGCCGGAATAGTGCCCTTGAGGGTTGACAAGTGGGAAACAACAAGGGCAGAGACAATAGGTCTAAGGAGTATACCTTGGAAAACAATATTGTTGATTAAGAAAGAACATGCTCTCTATCTCAGCATTGAAGGATAGAGGTTACAAAGTTGCATTCATGGATGGTCAGGTTTTTGTATGGCCTAATGGCGCGAGCATAGACTCAGCAGGAGTGATTGGTGTTTGAGAGGGAGGACTATACAAATTATCAAGACATCCATCCTAGGCATTGGTACATGACAATATCAATTTATGTGAGTTATGGCATCGAAGATTTTCTCACCTTCATTACCGAGGTTTACCAGTATTAATAAAAATGGTTACAAGTATTCCATAGCTCCAAGTAGAGCATGAGGGTGCTTACAGGGAATGTACGCTTGGAAATAATACCAAGCGACCTTATCCATTGATGATTTTGTCCCAAAAGACATGGATCTACTTCATGAAGAAAAAGGATGAAGTCTTCAATAGGTTCCAAGAGTTCAAGGCTCAGACAGAGAACTTGACGGGGAATAATATCAGGGTTTTAAGGACAGATAATGGAGGAGAGTATACTTCCATTGACTTCATTGATTTTTTCAAGGAAGCAGGGATCAAGATGGAGTTGACAGTTCCTTACAACCCACAACAGAATGGTGTTGCAGAAAGAAAGAACGGGTTCATTGTGGACGTTTTCAAGGAAATGATTCATGATCATAATATACCCATGTTCTTATGGGAAGACGCATCCAACAAAACATTTTATGTTTAGAACATGATTCATCACCTGATATTGGGAGATAAGAATCCCGAGGAGGAATTCATAGGAGTGAAGCTAAAGGTCATCCATTTGAGGTTCTTTGGTTGTCTATTATACATCCATGTTCCTAAGGAGAAGAGGACGAAGTTATAACCTTCTAGAAATAAAGGTACTTTTGTGGGATACAATGATACTTCGAAGGCCTAAATAATCTACATTCCAGGACATTGCTAGATTGAGGTTAGTCATTATGTCACCTTTGATGAAGAGGTAGCCTTCAAAAGGTCTAGAGAGTCTCATATGGAGATTGATAGTGAGTAGAAGGAGGCTCCTAAGGATAAGGGTATATATCCCTCTAGTCTAGTTGTTCATCCTTCAGACTATCAAGAGGAGTCAGTAGAGATAGTAGAGCCACCAGAGACATTGGATCTACCTAGAGATGTTGCAGTGACCGGGAAGAGGCCAACATGGCTTTGTGACACTTTGTAAGATGCAGAGGGGCATGAAACTCCCATTGTTACTTTTAGGGAGAGAAAATTATATCATAGGTTCTCGAGTTATATGGAATTAATGAGTCACATCATTGATTTTGAACCTTCCAGTTATGAGGAGGAAGCAAGACAACATGTTTGGAAGGATACCATGATGGAAGAATATCAATCCATCATGAAGAATGATGTGTGGGAGATAGTTTAGAGACTAGAGGGGAAGTTAGTGGTAACTTCCAAGTGGATCTATAAGATCAAACATGCAACAAATGGAAACATTGAGAAGTACAAAGTGAGGTTTTTGGAAAGAGGATTCTCTCAGAAAGAGGGACTGGACTATGAGGATACTTTTTATGCATTTTCCAGGTACACTTCCATTAGTACTATTATTTCTATCGCTCCAATCATGGGTTGGAGATTACATTAGATGGATGTAATGACCGTGTTCCTCAATGGTGTGATTGACGAAGAAGTGTACAAAGATAAACCTTAGGGCTTTGTGATACATGGGAATGAGTCTCATGTTTTCAAATTAAAGAAGGATTTTTATGGACTCAAGCAGGAACCCAGGGCATGGTACTCCAGTATTAATGGATACTTGATGATTTTGGACTTCACCAAGAGTGATGCAGATCCCAACCTTTACTACAAGGTTGTTGATGGTGATCCATTGATCTTGGCGTTGTATGTTGATGATTTGTAGCACTCAATACATCAAAAATAGAGTATATCACAGCCAGCGTTGCAATTCGTGAAGCAGTGTGGCTTCAAAAGCTTCTTACATAACTATTTGATCAGGAGCTAGAGACAACCTTGATACATTGCGATAATCAAAGTTGTGTCAAGATTTCAGAAAATACAGTATTTCATGACAGCTCAAAGCACATTGAGATCAAATATCACTTCATTCGAGATATGGTACAGAAGGGAGCAGTAAAGCTCCAACACATATCCATGTATGAGTAGATTGCATACATTCTCACCAAGCCTTTGTCTAGGGTGAAGTTTGTATACTTCGAAGACAAGCTTGGTGTGATGCAGAATGTCTCCCTTGCTGAGAGGGAGTGTTGATGTTTCAACATCAAGCAGACATTCTCCTAGATTGGTCATGCTGATTTGACCAAGGGAGGATGATACATTCACTCATGGGGCCATGCTAATTAGGCTAGTGGTGAATGGCCCAAGATGTTGATGCTTCTCCAGTTAGCAACATTGGGAAGACATTCTCCCAGATTGGTCATGTTGATTTGACCAAGGGAGAATGATACATTCACTCATGAGACCATGTTGATTTGGCTAGTGGTGAATGACCCAGGTGTAGTCTTTCTCCTAGTAGTCATGATGATTTGACGAGGAGTGATAAATACTCGATATGCTCTCTCATTTCCCGCTCCAGGATGGAGTGATCTATTCTTATAAGGAAAGTTTGAATTGTTTACAAGTCTAGTCTAATGTTTAAGATGTAGGCTCTAGAGACCCCTTGTGATGAGGGGCTTCTCGGTGAACCTACTCAACATTAGATCCCTATATTAATTAGACGTGCATGTGAGGAGATGATACATCAACAAGGCTCATGGAAAACTTTTCTAGTGAAGAAAAAATGCCAAGAAGACAAGACAAACCATTGAAGAAACCTTGTAAAGAATTAAAGAAGAAATTGAAGACAAAATAAGAAGTTGACTCCAAAAGGAAATTGAAGGTGACTCGAACTGTATAAATAAAGGCTATATCATTTCACTTGTCATACAACACAACTCTTCTCATCAAGTGTGCAGTTCCCAGTTGTTTGTTGCACTGCATAGTTCTGAGTTGCCAATTGAAGTGTGCAGTTCCCAGTTGTCTGTTATAGTGCTCAATTTTTAGTTCCCAATTGCAGTGTGTATTTCTCTATAGTCAGTTGCAGTGCATAGTTCTCAGTTTCCAGTTGCAATGCATAGTTTCCAATTTTGTTATATTCAAGTGGCATAAAATTCTATTTGAAATCATAAGGAAATAATTATTAGATCTGGAAATTGAAAATTCAACATGAGGGGCTAACACCTCTCACTATGAAACATATTTATAAATGGGGATATGGGGAACCCCCAAACCCCCTCATGGATTTGCATTTATTGGATTTACTAGTTCATTTATTAGATTTTCACCTAGCACAATTCACATGCAAAGAATATCCTATGCAAACAGATGACCAAATTTTAGATTTTTTCTTTCCAAGATAGAGATGTGTTCCAATGTATTTAAACACAAATTTTTTGTTCAACAGGTAAAAGTATGATTAGGAATGATAAACATAGGGCATAAAAGTGGGGTCACCTAGTTGGATTCCCTTGCACACCTTTGTTGGTACCTAGTAAGTAGTATTGCATCTCATGTATTCAATATTCCATATATTCTTAGGTATATTTTAAGTCCACTAGGCATACCTAAAACCCTCCATACACAAACCTGTCAATCATTTTGTTTCTATAGTACATTGACTCTTGAGCATAACACTTGGGGATATCACTCTCATGTACTTGGGAATTGTGTAGTACAACTAAGGGTATAGTTGATCCTCCTTAGATTCAAGAAATATTGAATGAGTATTATTGTTGGAAACCCACTATATATTAGAGATATATAGTTCCTAACAAACCCTATCAAACTCTCACCTCTACAACATAGGCAATGGAATTCCTACATAATTACAAATACAAGGAATTTGACAATTTTGTTAATATAATAATATTTATCTTCAATACAACAATACGTTGGTAGTAAAAAATAAAAATGTATGGATCCTTCCAAGACCATTGTGGGGGACATATCCCAATGAAATCCTTATGTGAAGTTGATCACTCTGAAGTATCTCTTTGGTAACCCTCCAAATGGACCTAGCTTAAGTTGGACCATTATGGGGGACCTATCCCAAAATAATCCTTGCACAAAGTTAATAACATTGTTGTATCTCTTTAGTAACCCTTTTGGTGGATCCAAGTGGTATCATGACTAACACAATAATGGAGAATAGGATCAATAACTTGGAAGACTAGCAACACAATCCCTAACTTGGAAGTATTATTGATTCACCTCACTAACATAGTTCAAAACATTCATTCTGACCTCCACACTCAAATTTCCTCATTCAAAACCTCCATTGGTAGTCAATTGAACATTTGGAATAATCATGTCAGTTTGATGAATCATGGGGGATCTTCAATGGTCAATGGTTGTCATAATGAGCTAGCCTTTCATGACACTCACAACCCTATGATGCATAGATTTCCTAATATCAATTTGAATAATTTCAATAGTTGTGATCCAACATGATCGATGGGCTAGATGGAAGAACATTTTTTTTCTAAGGTATTAATGATGAACAATTGGAACTTTGTGTGGGGGTACTTGATGGGTTACAAAATTACAACAATATATTGTTGAAACCCGCATACCACATAAATGATCAATCTAATATCACACATACTTCAGAGGTTTTGTGCACTATGTATGCAACCACAAGATTATTCACCACTAATATGTTTAATTAATGATTGCTACATACATTATGTTGCCAATGCAATTATTAAACATGTAACTATCTTTGAACGCTTAAGATCAATATACATAATTATCCTTGTCACTAATTCCAAATTTCAATTAAATTAGGAATCAATCTGATTGATCCTTATACCGACTGAAGGATTCATTAGTAGAGACCTTAAAGAAACTAAACTATAATATTAACCATGCATTCATCATTCTTGAAAGTAGATAGTAACTAAGGTAAAATAATTCATGCTGAAATTTAAAAAACATAAATGCTTTAAAGTAAAATGGTAAGGAAAATAGAATGTTGGAATTAAAACACACACTAAGAACATGAAAACATGGAACATCAACTCTCCTATTTGAGTGGACCCTTTCTCAAAAAGGGTTTGATGAATCTCTAACTAAACTTATAACTTAAATCTATTGCAATGAGACTTTTATTAACAAAACTAAAATTACATTTGTAGTTAGTCATAACTCAACTTTACTCAAATTAGAAACAAAACCTCTAGTTCTTGCTAGCTCTATCTAACCTAATCTAGGATACTACAATTTGTTTAAATATAAGTGAGATTTTAGATACCTTAGAACATATCTTAGGGAACCCATCGCTCCCAATTAACAAATTTTCTACATATCCATAATATGTTTATGGTCATTATGAATACCATGAGAAGTAAATAATTTACTTGATCTTTGTATCTCTCCACTTTCTATCATGGTTACCTCAATCTATATCCAAATGTGTTCATCATGCCATGTGGTGAGAGGCATGCTCTCAATGCCTTTGATTTTGGTCTATGGTGTTTTCGAAAGAGTCTTTGACTTAATATATGTTGCTTGAATAGGCTCCAATTTATTCCTTGAAATACTTTGAATAATATAAGTTTCCAATAGTGACAAAGGAATTCTACAACACACATATATTTCACAAATAATGGTGAACCAACAAAATAAGTCACTGCTTTGCATATAAAATTCACAAATTAAGTTAGATTACTTATGTAAAAAAATTATTCCATCACTTTTTTCATTGTAATCATATCAATCACATCAAATTACAATCAATACTAAATAAACTTGAAATGTCTAATAATCGATAACTTTCACAATAGTTTAAATATGGAAAGGAATATTTGGGGGCTTATGGAAGGAAAAATAGACAAGAAGGGTGATTAAGAGTAGACAATTTAGGGGATAAACATGCCCTCCAATTGAAGGATTGCATGCCCTTAAGTAATAAAAATTCAAATTCAAAAAGACAAAAATGGCACAATTCAATAATATTATTCTTCATCATTCAAAACTGTGATTTTTCATCTCTACCTGTGTCCCTAAGATTATAGGCTATAAAATGAGTAATTATGTCACTGTTTTTCTATTTCATTCCACTTTGTGATTTTTCATCTCTACATGTGTCCCTAAGATTATAGGCTATAAAATAAGTAATTATGTCACTGTTTTAATATCCTAAATATTTTTCTATTTCATTCCACTTTTCTTCCTTTTTAGCAATATTAGTATCTCCTCTACCTGTCCAAAAGGGATAGGATGTAAAAGCAATGTAAATCTGAATCTCAAACCTATCTTAGTGAAGGTCACCTTCTCAACAGTACCAAGATATTTAGAAGAGAATGTGGCTCTACCCTCTTTAATGTAGGAGTAAGCTCCTCCCATCTCAATTGTGACTAGTGTATTATTTTACTTTTTTATGCTTCGATAATGTCATGGTATTTATTGAGTGCATCTTGTTGTCTCGTCTCTAGTACATGAATTCTCTTTTGGTTTAGTGATCATTCTAGTATTATTGTTTATCTCTTCAGTACTCTCTACTCTCACCCATAAAATAGCTTCTATATCCTTATCATTGTACCTTTCTAACTTATTATCATTGTACCTTTCTAATTTCTAACTTATTGAATTTTTTTTATTCATTACAACTTTTGTTTCTTAGGAGTATAATTGAAATAAACTTCTCAAAATATTTATTGGTATTGTAGTTCAAATGGAATATGGGAAGCAATCCTCTCTAATAGAAACTTAAACAATTGTTCCTCCATCATTGGTTTCCTCAATGGATTTCCATTTCATATTCTCAACTTTTAATAATCCGATTCAATCAAGCAACTCTTATATATTTTTATTTTACATAGCATTAGGTTCAATTTTATTCTTTTCTTCCTAATACTATGAAACAATTATTTTCATCTTCTTCATTCTCTTATAAAGTTGTGGAACAAAGCTTCATGTCCTAGGTTTGTTGGCCATGCTCTTGTCCTTGTAGAAATATTCTTCTCCCTTCTTTCCTTGGTAAAAGACTCACGATTTGGTGGAATATGGGAATCACCAATCTGAATCAATACTTCAACCATGTATGCATCATAGTTTCAACTTCTTTAGATTGTGGAATTTCTATCGTGTGTTCCTATTGAATAATATGCCTTCACTTTGATCTCTTAATCCTCATCAGGTTTAAAGGACTGGCTTTGGAATTTTTTTATCACACTAAATTGCATTGGGCTTTTAGGTTGTTTTTATCTTTTTTAAAGCCTTAGATTTTAATTTTTTAGTTTTTTTTTTCATCCCTTTAAAGTTATGTTTGATAGGACCCCTTGGTTGACTAAACTTTTGAGTCATAGCTCATGTTTTGATCCTAATTTTGATTTTTGATCCTCGAACCCTTTTATCTCATGGTTTATTTTTTTTTATCCCTTTCATGATTTGCCCCTAGGCCAATGCCTCCCATGATAAAGTTGATGTGACACCTCTCTCTCCTTACTCATGACCTCACAAGCATGCCTCATTGTCCTTGCTTACCTATCTAATCATATTTTTGAATTGGAAGCGTTGCCTACTCATCAGGAAGTTTTGTAGCACACGTCACGATTATCATACAACCACCCCAAGTCACTATTTCCACGACCGATACCATATCCCTTGTTTTCAGTGCCAGAAGTCAGTTAAAGTGCCTTCAAAAGATCTTGCATTTATGTTCCTTGATAACGGTTTCTAATTTTGAAAACTCAATAGTGTTACACTACGTGAATTCTCTAGTTCTGATTAGGTGACCGCATGTCAACCAAATCTTACTACTGTGCAAGATTCCAGGGCCTAAGTTTCCTCATTTTCATCCTATGATTGCATTGAAGAGCTCAAAAGGTGTCTATTACGCAGGTGTTCACTATTACCTCTTCTTCGTATTAATCCTCACAAGAATTTTGTGATCGGGTTTTTGTTTTGTTGAGTTTGCACAGCAGTAAAATTCATCTTTGTATGATAGCCTCATCTCCTCTCTTTTTCAGACCTGTAAACCCCATGGCCCGTATGTGAGTCAGATTTCTCTTGTCTGCCTTAGCCCTTGAAGTTACAATCTTTAGACTAGTCTATCCTCTGCGTATACATTGTGCTACCCAGAGGTGTTGCTTAACCTCTCGTTGCTTCCCCTGCCTCCTTTCATCTCGAAATTAAACATTTTACTCAGCTGTATAGGGTCATACTTGCATACTTGAAACCCCATTCAAAGTCTCCTGAGCATTACCAAACCGTTACAAATCGCTCAGTCTGAGTTATGGAGACCCCTAAATCGAAGAAGGCACATAAAGGAGGCAATATAGTTAGGACAAAACCAGTGGACATGCTTCTTTTTAACATAGAACCCATGGTAAGAGAGGCCTTTCAAAGAGTAGGGTGCCTCTTCTTCTGTCAGAACATGCAGAGAGGACATCCAAAGGTAACAAGACAATTTGCATCGCAGTTTGATGGTAAGAAAACTAAGATTGGGGATTTGGAGTTCGAAGTG
>CBVK0101192717.1:0-12119 GCA_900067695.1 Picea abies | reverse complement strand
AGAGACTTGGATGTCGAAGTAGGAAGAACACTAGAAGACCCACAAAAGACTAAAGTACCTATTCCAGATACAGATGAAGTATTAACCTTGATTTCTAGGAAAGAATCTCAACAATGTGAGGTTACTATGCCAAGAGGAGATAAGAATAAGAATGGAAAAAGGAATACCGAGATGAAACTCACTAAGAAAAAGGCTAGAAATCTAAGTAAGAAGAGAGCTAAGATCGAAAAGTTACAGAATGTTCCAGAGGGAACTTCGCAGAAGGAAAATTTGCAAAATTGGAACTTCGTCAGGATATCAGAACAACGTCACATGGCACTTCGCCATGGCGAAGAAATATATCCATTGAGAACAATATAAACGTTAGAACGACAACCCAAATGGGTAGAAAGGAATTTATGGGCAGAAAGTTCGCCACCAGACCGTTGGGACCGCGCCATAATGGACAGAGTAGAGTTAATGAGGGATTCTCACCCGTTGCAAGAGATCCATTGCCAAGTTATCTATTTATTCTATTGAGCCATGCACCGAGAACACTTTTTCAAACTATTATTATCTGAGCCCGCAGAACAGTTGATTTTGCACAGTGATCATCTCTCTCTTGCCATCCATTCGTTGCATTGACTAGTTACTCTTCTAACCCAATATATTCAACCACGAGCATGTATGTCCAAAGAACTTAGCATAGTCGAAGAGTCTGTGAAGGAAGTACTCATCGAACTCATGACTGAGAGAGTCATGTCTAAAAGAGTAATTTCCGTGGGTGTACATGCATCCTTGACAAGAGGAGTGCAAGCCTCTTCGTCGACTGCTCACAGAGCCAGACCATCCCAACCATTAGCAGAAAAGAGAACCAAACATAGAGATGACCTAGAAAATTTGAAGTTGATCCCGACCATATTTCCCGACTACATCCCACCTCTGGTCGGTGCGGTGATTTGTGATAGTGTGCCAAGATATTTCAAGTACACCATGGTTACTGTGTACCTCCTGAAGGGGATACGCGCAGTTCAAGCTCAGCAGGACAAGATTTCCATGTTGAAGTTAAGCGACTTCAACCTAGGAGATCACAAGAAATGTAGTATGATTTCCCCATATAAATACTTGACCAGGATGAAGGGGAAGAACTCAAAGAGAATCACCCAGCCGTGGACGATGAACCTCACATAGTCCACCCTGTTACATGTAATGTAAATCCCACACTTTGGAAGGCACCTGGAAGTCAATGCCTATGTCAAGTTTCTACTTTCATGTTACCATGGTGGCTACTTATGGCTAGACCATTGTATCATAGTCGATATAACGTTGATCCATAGGATCACTGGATTAAGTATGCAAGGACCCAACCCACAAGAGTTCTATCCAGGAAAATCCACAGATTGCACACTAGCATAGAATATCAAGGATACATACGATGATGTTGAGAAGGGGATGCAAGGCTACAAGGTAGCTTCCATCCAGAATGGTGTAGTGCACCTAGCATGCCAATTAATTGCAGGAAATATAGTAAGGAAGAACCGAGCCACGCAAGTCACAGGCTTTGTCGTTGACCTTGCAGAGAAGTGAGTGGAAGGTCTACAGATGAACTGGGCAAAGTACCTAGTTAATCAGCTTGAACTGGACTGCTGCAAAGCACAAGATCAAGGCTATGAATTCCATTTTAGCTCTCTCATGATCCTCATCGCATTTGTTGCTTGGGAAATGCTAGAAGGTGCGACCTTCACAGACATCAAGCTATTCGAGCCGCTTGCTGCGAAGTTCACCACACTCTAGTACTCGAGCGATATGGGCAAGTAGTGGTAGTCGAATGTAGGTTTTCATACATATTACCTCTAGCTGAAGAGAGGCATCGAAGCTAAACCTTGCATGATTCTGAACACCCTACAATGGTTCCGACCCATGATGAAGTTCTGCACATATTGGCACATCATCTATATTACAAGGCGAGCAGAAGAACATAAGGAGGAGCTTCAGTCATACTACAAGCTCACGGAAGAGGACCTTGAGGTATCACTAAGGAATGGTTAGCAGACCTCATTATTCTCGTAGACCCCACAAATATGTTTGACCCTGATAGCCTAGAGACCACGCAAAAAGAATATGATACAACTAGAATAAGAAGGAGGAAGAAGACCGAAGAGTTCCAAGACTTAAGAAGTGCCTCAGAAAATATTTCCTCAGTATCACCCGACCGAGGGAGTGATGATGAAGTAGAAGAGATAAATGGAAACGAAGATGAGAAGAGGCAAGGCAAAGTAAAACTGCCTAGAGATGAGACTGATCCCCTGAAGAAGAGGAAGGTTTCTCCCCCAAAACCTTCTTCTCGAAGAGAAAACAGTGGCAGTCGAATGTTATTTTCCACACATATTACCTTCAGCTGAAGAGATCCATTGAATATGAACCTCGCATGACTCCGAACACCCTACAGAGGTTCCGACCCCTAATGTAGTTCCGTGCAGATTGACACTTCATCTACATTACAGCACGAGTCGATGAACATAAGGATCATCTTCAGTCATACTACAAAACCACGAAAGAGGACCTTGAGGATATCACTAAGGACTGGTCCATAGACATCCTTATCCCTACTAACCTTGCATAGATGTCTGACCTTGAATTGCACAACTCGGAGGCCACTCACAAAGAACAGAACACACCCAGAACCAGTAGAAGGAAGAATACTGAAGAGGTCCAATACTTAAGAAACACCTCAAGAAAGACTACTTAAGTATCACCTAACCAAGGGGGTGATGACGAAGTCGAATATATAAATGGAAAGGAAGCTGAACAAAAGTGGGGAAGTAACACCATCTAGAAATGAGGCTGATCCTTTGAAGAAGAGGAAAGTTTCTCCCCAGAAACCTTCTTCCCAAAAGAAATCGAGAGCCACCATGACCAAGATGTAGACTGTATTCACTACCGATGATTTTGACTTCATCATAGCAGCTCTAAACAATGCTTCCTTGGAAATCATTGAGAAACAAGAAGCCAAGAAGTAGGAAATGTATGATAGAATTGAGGTCGAAATCTGAGTACAACAAGCCCTTTAGTCCAGTCATGTAGTCTCCACTGCACCCCTGCCATCAGGAGAACTAGAGTTGGGAGATTAGCCATCCCAACTCCACCGACTAGTTGATGCAGTCGAAGCTCACCTTCGGCGTGCACAAGATGAAATAGAACAAGACACCCAGACCTTGAAACAAGTGCAAGGCATAATCATAGAAAAATGCAGAGTTGCAGAATAGGAGAAGGTTTCTCTCCAGGTCAAGTTTGAATAATATAAAGCACCGATGCAACAAGAAAAAGAATAGTTGCTCACAGAGAAACTCGAAGTGAAAGAAGCATTCAACATAGCACTTCGCTCTATGACAAGATTAGAACCAAGGGAAGAAGACCAAGTCAAGAATCAAGTAGAGAAGCTCACGAAATCTATCCAACATCTACAATAGAGAATAACATACTTAGAGCTCTGCACAATGCCCGACACCCTACAGAATGTAAGGGATCAAAGAGAAGAAACTGCCCGGAGTGCAGTTGAAAGAATAAAATTCCTTTCCATGGAATGCAAGCAACTGAGTGATCACAGTGCCCAAATGTATGAGCAACTCACTAAGAATCCAGAATCAAATGCACTAGAGTCATAGCTCTAGAAAGCAAAGTAGCAAGCAAAGATAATACAAGCACATTTGAAGCCCCTATCAGCTGTGGAAATAATGCAGCGATCCCAGGAGAAGTGCACCGCCCAAAAGCAGGTGCACACCATTCGGAGCATACTTATGGAAGTATCTTAGAGGATCCAACCTGTATAGGAAGAGGCTATCGAATTGTTCACAGAGATCAAAGGTCGAGGAGAAAAACTAGAGAAAGTCATCACTGCAGCTGAACAATGCCTAGAGGGACCTATCAACGAAGTAGTCATCCAAGAGTTCGTTGAACAGGAGGCCATGGCACAATAACAACTCGAAGCAACTCAAGCCAAGATCGAGGCTTTTGAAGAAAAACTAACCAAATCAGAGTGACTTGAGACGAGTCACAGGTGAGTGTTGGGGGTATTTTGTCCCTTGACCAAGTTTTGAGGATTCTTGGTCATGCTTGACCTATTTTTGGGACTTCGATAGGATGTTGAAGGTGGAGCGCAAGATGAAGTGGAGATAACGGGATATCGGACCCTTTTTAGGGATTTTTTGGTTTTGGGATTATGCAATGAATATGGGAATGTCGGCCCATGGGTTTACCCATGTTTAGGCCCAATTTTGTAATATAAATAGATGTCTAGGATATGTAAGGAGGGAAGAGGCATCTATGTGATATGTTCTAAGTGTTAGTGTTTGATATATGTGATCAAGAGTTGTAAGTGCTTTGTGCACATTGTGTGAGGCTTGCAAGGCTAAGTGAAAGTAACTGTAAGAGACTGTGTGAAGGCTTGGTGTTGTACCCTAGCTCGAAGAAGGAGGATCTGGTGGAGTGCGCGCAGATCTCCTGTCTTCCGCAGAGTAGGTTTTGGATGTTATGTACCTGTAAGAGCTTGACCAAATATAATAAAGAAGAGAAGAGTTGGTGGATGTAACCCCAGGGTGGGGGTGAACCACGTACATGCTGTGTTGCTATGCTTGTGTGATGTATTGATGTGTTCATATATTTACTTGCTTAGTGCTTTGATATAGATGAATGGTAGATAGATCTATTTATTCTTTGTGCTTAATAACATGGATAGATGTTAGATCTGACCTATATGCATATGCTTAGTGCTTAAATGTATTAGATCTGGATGAATATTGTGATACTTTGTAGTTTAGGGTTTATCTGTGCTGAGAGTAGGATCTAACTGCGTTATAACTTTAAACTAGATATTGATGAATGTTAACTGTTGAGTGCTCTGTTAAGTGTTAGAATCACAGATCTGTATCCTAGCTAAGGTTGCAGACATCTGAGTCCTGCTACCACCCCCGCCTCTACCTCAAGTGAGACTTCATCTGTTTCGCAGGTGTTGCTGAAAGGGCCGATAGTTAGGGTTTTGTTGGTACGTTGTTGTAGCGTTGAACCCCAGGTCTGGCCCTATGCCAACAAATGGTTCTGTTGTCGGGACCTGAAACTGTGATTGCTGGGAACTGAGGAAGAAGAATTTGTGTGCGAAGATCTGAATTGAAACTGTGATGGTTAGGAACTAAGGAAGAAGAATCTCTATGCGAAGATATGACCTGAAATTGTGAAAGCTCTGTGCGTAGATATGTTACCATGGTGCACAGTATTCTACTTGGATTGTAAAACTCTATGATAAGAAGAGAAGTCTGATTTGAAGAAAAGAGGTAGGATATTGAATCTTTGTGCTCTAAGAAAGGTAAGAATAGTGAAAATTTTTATATCTAGAAGCTTTGTGCTCTGCTAAAAGTAATATTAGTGGAATTTTTTGTTTCAAGAATATGGATCTAGGTATGTTTGATAAATTTTGTCCTAGCCTGAAAACTAGGGCATATCTAGAAGAAAGAAGATTTGATATGAGTAGATCTAATAAGAATAGTGAAGGGTGCATGATCAGTTGTGCCCAACACCCCAAATTTTTTTGGTCCAAGATCTAAAACTTAACCATAGACAAGTTGAATTCCCGAAGTGTTTTATAAGTCTTGTCGATTCAAGACTAAATGCATTAGTGTGGTAGCACACGGAATCATATAGTGTGTATTCTTCTTATGCATAGAGAGGATGTGGCAACAAGTCGTGGAATCAAACACTCAGATAAGTATGAAGGTGGAAAGTGGACTCGTATCTAAGCTTGATGGTGAGTAGAAGAAGTTGAATCTTCAATTAAGGGGGGAATGTGAGATGGAGTAATCTCAGAGTGTGAGTTGGTTGGGACCAAGTTATGATTAAATGATAGTTTAACTATGTAGTTGGTGAAAAGGATTGCTAGAGAACTAACAAGTACAACATATGGCACCCATGTATCTGATGGATTTCTTTTTATATGGACGTCAATGATTTAATACTTAAAAACATGTATTTTTTTTTTTGGAGACATGGTAGTGTGATTAAGTTTATAATAATTAAAATGTGCATTTTTTATTTTTTTTATAGAAACAAGTGCCCAATGGATTTGAATTTAAGGATAAGTTTGAATTACAACATTGCATTATGCTTATACCAACATTTTGTTACAAGATGGTTAAAAACAAATACATGGTAACATTTCACTTCACATCCAATAGATGGCATCATATGTTTCCCATTAATTTAAATAAAAAACTTAGAATGTGTATTTTAAAAGACAATTTCAAGAAACAAAATTATATGTAGAAAATGACTATTAATATAAAAAAACTTTTATAACATAAAGAACTTTTCTATTAATAATTGGAATTAGAAATTGGAAACTTAAAAGCTTTTCCATTAAAATTAAAAATGGAAATTGAAAAGTGTATGCTTGAATCCTATAAATGACTAAAATATATAAAAACACACATGGAGAGGGAATATAAGTGTGGTGCATATTACAATTTGCATAGAATCAAGATTAAGAAGGTTGTGGGCCCTCAACACATCACAAAACCCTTACAATGTTTGAATTTCTAGACAGATCTGTGGGTCGTAGAGTAGACAGAAGCGCATGTGGTGCCAATGCGCAAAGAAAAAATGACTTGTTGGCGTAGGTGCATAGAATGCGCTAAGCAACATAGTGAGTTTGGTGCACGTGCTCAGAAGATGCGCCCGTGGGTTAAAAACCCACGCACTTTCTGTTACACAGCTGGGAAGAAAATTTCGGATGAAATTCTCTCAACTCAGCTCCAAATTTAGATTTTTACAGGCAGGCATGGGCCAGTTATGGTTCCTGCAAGTTAAATAAACCAAAAATAAGTTCTCAAACAACCCAAATGGGGAGGAAATTGATACCTATCCCCAACGAAGTCACGAATCTTTTGTATCCTTTTCGTCACCTAAGTGAGCAAAAGAAGGACACGTACAAGTCCAATTGGGTTATCTAGACAGGATAGAAATGAATGCAAGAGTTCGAAATATCAAGCATGAGAAATAAGAAAACAACTAAGATAATAAAAATGAAAGAAACTAAACTAGAGTGCATAAGGGAAATAGAACAAAAAATAAAAAACATTCATGCCACCAATTGATAGATTGGATTAGTGGGAAAACACCAAAGAGAAAGGGAGACTTATGGGTCCCGTCTTCCTCCAAGGGAGGGCTCTTGAACACCCAATGATTGAGCTCTTCTTACAAATAGAAAACTAGAAGGAAATGGTGAATAAATCCAAAGTTCATTCTCTCAAGAGGTGATGTGAATAGCTCAATGAGATGATGCTTATATTCTCCAATGAGGAAAGAGGTTCCTTACAGGAGAATATAGGCAACATAACAATACAAATATATTCTTGGAAATATAGTGCACCCATGGCATCTTTTTATAGCAAATCTTTGATTCATTATCTAACCAGTCTGTAGTGTGAAAAAGGAGCCTTTTAGGGAATCTATAGATCTTTGACCAGCCCCTCACTCAGATTCAGTTCGGATTTGAGGGTCAAATCGACTTGGGAACTGAACCAGAAGTGGGTGGGACGTTGACCAAAATCATAAATGCATCGTCCTGAGGTGTGTGCTATTTTTTGCATCCAAAGTCGTGCATCGGGTGCATGTGCGCTTTTATGGGGTTTTCGACTGGCGCATGTGCACGCACTTCCTTTGAATTCTTAGTGCATGCTGATTTTATAACTAGTTGTATAGTTTTGTTCCCTTTGGAAATGCATTTTTCGGGCCATGGATTAACTAATGGTTGTTTGGAAATGCTGGATTCATGTAACCATTGGCAGAAAAAATTCCAGTGATAATGGAAGAAAAGGAGGAGTGGCATTTTCAAAATGAAATCTAAGGCCGAGTAGACATCCTTGAAGGAGAAGGTTCAGGGGCCGAAACCTTTGAACACTTACAAAATTTCCCAATCTTGGGAGAAAGCCAAAGCTCAAGTGGAGAAGTTGTAGCAGTCGTTAGATCAGTTGTAGGGGAGAATATCTGGATCGTTGAATCCCACATATAGACACCAGAAGGAGCACGCAGAGGAGAAAGTTAGATCCAAGCCATCGGTTCTAAGAATGGAGGACCAATAGTCCTTGGATCCAAGTAAGTGCATGGAAATTTAACCTTTTTTATGTGCAAGGAGTGAAGACTCACTGAAGTCCCAAAGTGGATCGGGACCATCCATCATTTGGAGGGATAGGTGGGGAAGGATAAGCAGGTTCAGGAGAAAGAGCTCTGGGAGATTGGCATGGAGCAAAGAAAAAACTTCATGAAGTCATGAAGGGAAAAGTAAATCGAGAACATTGGATCTGGAAGGGATCATGGTGTACATTTGCACACTCTGGAAGAAGGACACTTCGAGGGGAACGGAAGGATAAAGTCCCAAAGGTCACACGTCCTGAGGGTCGAAATCAACAGGAGGCGATGATGAGCAATGGGACATGTGGAGAGTGGAGATACACTTTAGAGGATTGATACTCTCGGAGAGAGAACATGACAGAGCATTGACTATAGGTTTTCTGAGGTGGACTGAAGGACAGATCTCAACTATCGATCAAGAAGGAGCATGTGGCACTCAATTTGGAAGTTCGGGTGGTAAGCACTCTGAAAGAAAGAGGGTGTAGAAAGGTGAGGAACTCTCGAAGAGACGGTATCCTAAGAAAATCAAGGCCATTGATCATGTGGGTACATCTGTCCCCGGATCCTATGCTTCAGAGGGGAATCACCTCAGAGGATTTGTGGAGTGCGCATGTGAATTCAACCGAAGGCTGAATTTTCGACAAGATGACAATCATCGAATGTCAGAGGAGTGAGAACCATCGATATTCCAGTTGTGTTTGCAGTTTGAGGCTTAGAGGTTTTGGATCTTGTTGTTGTGAAAACGATTGATGATGAAGTCCGAAGTGCCCTTTGAGTAGGCGCCTGGTCGCAACCCATGGTCGTATAAAGGAAGGGGCCTAGCATAGGGAGCTAGTGCATGTTGTTTGAATCTTTTCAAAAGTGAACATGAGCTTAGTAGGAGCTCATGGGTCTCACCAAACCTATTCTTGAGGAGAAAAGGGGCATGTGTTAAATCAATTTGGGGGATAGTAAGGTCCCAAGGAGCTAATTCATCTTAAATATTTGAAGATCCTAGACCGTGAAATCACGAAACCCCTAGGAGAGAAGGGGGTTCTGCATCAAGATACTTGACTACTGCTTCATGAAATGGCTCCCCCAATTGTTGTTCCTTGTGTAGATGTAATTCATGTTGTCTTCCTTCTCCTGAAATTTGGTTGTCTAAATGGTGGTGTTCTTTTTGGTGTATTAGTCGCACATGGGTTTATGGGTTCCACACTAACACTGATATGGATAGGAGTGTTGCCTTCTATTTCATCTTTTGGACCTCTCATATTCCTCTCATGTGTAGCATGCATGATTTCCTCAATCCGCTCCATAGCCAGGAGAGCCTCTACCTCCTCTTCATAACTTGCCAAGCCTTCCCGCATAGCTACGACTCTCTTCTTGGTGTTTACCTTATATTGGTAGGGTACTCCAGTGCGCATCTTTCATTTTTTTCCATGATCCTCTTGATATGGTCTTTGTCCATCATAATTAGTTCCAAGGCCTCCTCCTTCTTCCATTTATCCCCTTCTCCTTCCATTTATCCCTCTCCTATCAGTGCTTCCCCCCTTCCCCCATGCATACAGGGAAGTTTAGTTGTATGACTCCATCGTCATTGCACCTTTTTTATACAATAATATCTTAATGGAAGTATATAAAAATTTGATTTACCTACCTCGATGTCCCTTTAAGAACTCTTGTTCAACCACATTTTACGACTTCACTATATCTACTGCAAATTCTGTGATAAATCTGGAAACAATGTTGTCTAACCAGAATTATACTGCGCGTGCAAACTTATTATCAAATCATTATAACTGCACAAACTCTTCAGGATTCCACTCTAGCTGTTTGATTTGATTTGTAGGGTGGTTGTATTTCAATCATTTTATCCACTCCTGCAATATGTGCGAGAAATTGCAGAAAAATACTTCATGCAAGTTGTTGAATACGTACTTGTCCAGATATTTGCGTGGTGTCAACTTCAGGTTTCTGTTATCTTTCTACACAAACTCCAACTCCTTTGTCTTTAACTAGCTTTCTATCTCTACCTTCGTGGGATTCCATGGTCTCAACATTCCGTAATAGATTCTCATTCTTTCAACGGCTTGTTATCCGATTCAACATTCTTTTGACGTGTATTCCTCCAACCTCACATACTCAGTCCCATTTTCTTCCACACAACCGGAAACAAAACCATTTGTTGGTTTTATTTTTCTCTTCTTTAGTATTGAGGATTCTTTATGGGGTATTATGCCCCTAATTTACCATCATAGATTGACCCTGGTTCAGATTTAGTAAGCTTCTGAACAAAATCCTTTGAAAGTGTTAGCCCCTTTCGTAAACCAGAATGAAACATAGTACACAAAATGTACTGCACAATCTCACCCGAGATAGATCTATGGGTGGCTGAAATACTCAAGTGTTTGCAACCCGAGACTGAGCGAGATCTCAGGTTATGTGTTGTCAACTTTATTCATTCAATCCAACATCTAGTTATAAAATTCATTCTATGCATGTATGTGGAATAAGAGATCTACTTAGTTTCTTCATTTATCTAACATTCATCAATTAATTAGACATAAGGATACATTCATTCATTCACATAACACAGTGTTACCGTGGTTCACCCCCTCTTGGGCTACGTCCACAAATATTTGGCTCTCAAGATTTTATTATAGTTTATAAATATATCACGTCGTGCATGGTTAAAATCTTAGTTCTTCTTACCTCCCATAGGCTCCTCAATCCCTACGAGGATAACTATATCACACCAGGATCCTCAGCCTATAATCTAACCCTTGGGATTGAGTCACTTACTCCTTCTCTAGCTCACCAGCTTAATGAATCATACAATTCTTACAACTCTATTTCCCCTAGTACTACTTATTTATACCCTCATCTCACCAACCATTACAATGCATTGAAAAAAACTTAACCCTAGCGTCAATAGGTCTTCCTTGCATGCGTGCTTTGCCTAATTCTCTTACACGTGTTGTTTTTCCTTCCAGTTTTCTTTCGCATGATTTTCTTCCAAAATTAGTCTTTCTTCCTGGTTAGGCCTGCATCCAAAAATATCCTTCTTCAAAAGACACATGAAACCCTTAGTTAAATTAGCATAGTTCACTATGAGCCAACGTAAGATATTATCCTTCCTGTGTAAACCTTGAAGTTGTCAAATGTTGCGTGAGGGAGATAATCAAAGTATTGCCTCAACCTTCATAGTATCTACCATGATCCCATGCTCAGACACTAAGAATCCTAAAATATGGCCAGACCTAATGTAGAAGATGCACTTGTGAGGGTTCAACCAAATGCAATAGTAACGACATCTCTCAAATACTAATCAAAGGTGAGTGGAGTGATATACTCTCTTACGAGAGTGAGCAACAAGATCATCTAGGTAAGCTTCAACAATATGCTTGAGATCATGAAAATAAAAGGTCATGGCATGTTGGAAGGTTGCTCTGGCGTTTTTAAGGCATAAAGGCATTTTCCGGTATGCAAAAGTACCCCAAGGACAAATAAAATCCATCTTCTGTTGACCCTCGGGTTTGATTTGAATTTGATTATACTCTGAAAATACATAAAATAAAATACTTTGCTTCCTGGGAACTCATCAAGAATATGGTCAATGAAAGGAGTTGAGAAGTTATCTTTAGGACAAGCCTTGTTCAGGTCTCGAAAATCCATACATACACGATTGGTTCCTTGTTTTTTATTCACGGGAACAAGGTTGGAAACCCATCCAGTCAAGGGAACCAGGTAGATGAAACCAGCATTAAGTATCTTCTCTACCCCTGTCTTAATACCAGGGGCCTTCCTAGGATTAACAACTCTAATACATTGTTGAATAGGTCTAGCATCCGTATAGGTCTAAATTGTTATCACTGGAATTTTTTCCGCAAATGGTTACAAGAATCCACCATCTTCAAACACCCATTAGTTCATCCATGGCCCATAAAATGCATTTCCAAAGGGCACAAAACTATACAACT
>CBVK0101188641.1:0-11733 GCA_900067695.1 Picea abies | reverse complement strand
TTTGTTCCATCAAACAGAGGGGGATTAGAGGCTGAAGTCCCTTCATGAGTTGTCATGTTTAAGCTTAAGATCTACCTTTGAATAAAAGGAACCTGCTCTGATACCAATTGTTGGAATTACTAATACAACTGAGAGGGGGGTGGTGAATTAGTTGTTTTTGAGCTTAAACAATTTTAACTCTATTAAAATATTCTTAATATTTCTTCAAGTGATCATCAACATTATACAGCATATGGACAGTAACAATAAAAAGCATCAGTCACACATAAGGTATACATAGAGACATATTTTCATGAGGAAACCCATAAAGGGAGAAAACCTCTTCTTCTTTGAAATGATAGGCAGTCTTTTAAGTTCTATACATCATCTTTAATTGAGCACCAACTCAATGTGAGGCTGAAACCTCTGTTTTACAAGCTGCAACTTGTTTGAGAGCACCAACTCTCTAGTTTCTCTAGCACCCACTAGAAGGAAGCACCCACTCCCTGAATATTCCAGCACCAACTAGATGGAAGCACCAACTTCCATTTACACAGCCTCCAACCTGTATAACAGAGAACACTTGTTCTCCCTTGCACCACCCTACCACCCTGGTTTCTCTGGCTGCAACCATATGGAAGCTACAACTTCCTGTGTTCAATATTCCACTTGAACCTCTGAGGACAACAGTCCTCCCAAGCACCTCCCAACCTCCCTAGAATATGAATGGCTAAATAAACAATCAACTTTACAGATAAATTAGTTCTTTCCAATCTTTCATTGTTCTGTAAATCTAGTCTTCTACACACTGTTATGTTTCTCTTCTCTTCCTCTGTCTATTTAGCAGGCATGCTCTGCATCAACTCATTCTCTCATTATGTTCTTCTTTTTCTCTTTCTGTCAATCTGCTCTACTTCTGCTCTTTTTGTCGTTATGCTCTGCGTTTCATCTCACTCTTCACATTTTCTAAGTCTCATGCTACGTATCCTCTGATTTTCCCTTTCTTATTGTTTCATTCATTTTCCATCCAGAACAACCAACCATACATAGTCTGTCTCATTTTATTTTATACACAACTTCACGATGGTTCAACTTCCCAACTCCTTAGTCAAAAGAAAGACAATTGTCTGAGCAACTGAAACGCCAACTGAAATGCTAACTAATTTGCAATCATGAGTTTGTTTCACTAACAGATTCGTAATTGAGGGGTTAACTGTGAGAGAAAACAATAACCTTCCGATCATATTCCACTTTATCTGCACCATTGGATGAACTTTATTAATCTTGCGTTTAAATCGGGTTTCGACAATTCGGCGTTCTTGATGTTCAATGTTCTTGTCACTTACAAATCCCAATCCTCAAAATTCTATAAATAAGTCGAATCAACGATCCAGATCATATCTTGATCTGACGATTCAGATTACATCGCGATTTCACATATTGCAATATCGAGATTCCTGATGTCAATAATCTTTGACATGTTCAACTCTCGATCCCCAAAACTCCGACAAGGGCTAGAATCAACGGTCCAGATTCAACCTTAATCTGATGGCTCAGATTACATCGTGATTTCACATATCACGATATCGGGATTCCTGATGTCAATAATCTTTGACATTTCCAACTCTCGATCCCCGAAACTTCGACAAGGGCTAGAATCAATGGTCCAGATTCAACCTTAATCTGACGGCTCAGATTACATCGTGATTTCACATATCGTGATATCGGGATTCCTGATGTCAATAATCTTTGACATGTTCAAGTCTCGATCCCTGAAACTCTGACATGGTATACGTCTGCTAAATAATTGCCACATGTCACCCTAATTCATGACTTACATGTGCTTGGCATGTTGAATTAGTCTGACACTTGTCATTACCTAGTTGTGCCACATGTTCCTAGATGACATGGTTTGATGACATGAGTCGGATCGACGGTTCAGATGTGATCTGTATTTGATGGCTCAGATTATGTCAGGATTTTGCTTATCAAGAAATCAGGATTCCTGTTGGATTGTTTCTTTGACATCTCCAACACGCGATCCTCGAAACTTCGATGGGGAGTTGAATCAACGGTCCACATTACCCTCTGAGATGCACGGTCCTCCTACTTTCAGAATTTGTGAGCCCTCTACTCCTTGCACTTTTAAAGATCGTGCAGGTTTTCCAAAATCCAACGGTGGTCGGACCCTGTGCTCAGATATAACGCCTGAGATCTATCCTCCTCTTCAGCGCGCTCTTATTGTCTTTATTTAGATCTGACAGCCCTCATGCAGATGGGATCCACGATAAAAAATGTTGTTGTACTCAAGCCATCATTACTTCTGTACTTTCCATCAATGACAAGCATTCATTGTCTGTTAAATATTTGACATTCGTTGTCTGTTAAATATTTTCCAACAAACCCTAAACCCAAAATTTTTTACCTCAAATCTGTGTTGATGGGCGTAAGTGACACACCGTCAAGTGGAAGGTCAAATATGGACCGAGGTTGTCTAAATAACGCAAGCCATTTGGAATGAAATGACCTGACGGGTTTAATGGCTCCATTGGCCAACTAAAGTCCTAAACATAATAAAAGAAATGAAACTAATCTATAAAGCTATGATACTAAGAATATAAGTTTAATTTACAAATGTTGAAATAAAGACATAGATATGTGCATATGATTATGAACAATGTATATACAACTTGCAAGATTTACTGGATATCTTGCGAAATAGATGTTTTTGAAAGTGTTTATAAAAGAGATAAAGAAAGCACATACATTTTTTTGTTTTCTATTTAATATTTAAAATCTAAAAAAAACTAAAGATTTCTAATCAAAATTTAATTGAAATAAGAATAGATAAACAATCAAAGATAATTCAAGCTGTTATTATTTCATTGATAAATAATGTAACTAAAGAACAAGTAAACTAACTTGTAATTAATCAGCTAAAATGAATTTATCATCCTATGCAATTCAAGCTCCTGGTTGTCCTACTTATGAGGGAAACCTGTAATAGAACAGTGCTAATACCCCCAGAACAAACTCAAAGGTGCTTTGGAACAAGAATATAACAACAGAGTGATAAATATAAAGATCTAGTGATCTTAAAATAATCAACACTTGTAATAAGGAAACTGAATACAAAGAATTCATATAATCCATCATCCAATATCCAACATAAATCAACAATATTTAAATGAAATATTGATCACAAATGTAATATGGAACATCAAATCACAGACATAATTAAAGTGTTGAATAATACGAAATACCATATGATAACCAGACTAAAGTTGAATCAAACATAATAACATTTCATAAGATAGAGGAAAAAACATAATGGGTAAGCGTCACATAGGTCTAAATCCAAGTAGTGAACAACTTCTCCATATCAGTCTTCAAAAATCATATGTCCATAATGTGTCCCAGCCAAAAGATGTCTTCACTACTAAGAGTGACCAATATTTAAACTAGCTTGGGATTCACATACTCTTATCATGCAAGATAGAGTTGAATCCCCCCAAAATAGATAGTGTTACAAAAATAGTAAAGCTAGAAACCACTCATGTATGAGTTGGTTTGTCAAAATAAATCAAAGTTTTATGAACATAAAAAAAAGAAACTACTAAATAATAGAGTGTATGATCCAATATGTTTTTCTCCATGTAATCAGAATCATAATCATCAATTTCCTGTAGATAGAAAAACAAATTTGATATTCAAAAAATAATGCTAACTAATATTCAGAAACAGATAAGCTACAGGATTTTTAAGCTAGTCTAAAATAGTAAAAATCAAAAAAATAAAATCTAATTTATTTTATTTTCAAAATAGAATAAAATAAAAAATAAAAATAAAACTATTTGCTATTTCAGCCATTTGACAAAGAGGCATTTGATATATCTGAATATATGATAGTGGAATTTGTTGAGTTTTAATGATAATATTATTAGACTACTTAATCATTTTGCTTGTAAGATCTCAGTTTGAATTACTTTGTTTCTTAGGCCTGCAAATTTTATTTACAGTGGGTTTGTCGCTATGACCCTGATTAGGCTCAGAAGCAAGGGTAGGGGAAATCATTTCTTTTAGCACATCCATTACCTGTTCCAACGATTTTCTGGGTAAAAAAAATGCATCGCGACTTCTTAACCATGGGGGTTTGCAAATCAACAAAATTATTATAAGTGTGTGATGAAAGAGGCTCGACAGAGGGTTAAAAATATGTTTCCTAAAACGTTTTGACTTCTTATGCAGTCTCATTAATAAATAAAAGGGCATATTTAAGTTGGAACCCAGAAAAACCATCAATTAAGCTTGAATCTCTGAGAAAAAATAAAACAAATGCTTACCTCAACCGCAACAAAAATTGTGAGATTTTTCCTCCAAATAACGAGATGTATCTCTGAAATTGTGTAGTTTCTGAAGAAACTGCTCACTTGGAAGGTAAATGACCCCATTTCCAAAATGGGTTTTAAAGGGTGTGGCCAAATTCGTAACCGTTTGCTCAAGAATACTCCTGCAAAATTGTGTCTATGTTACACACTTACATATTTAAACTCTTCTTTGTAATCACGAATGTGTAAAAACTCAGGGTTGTTCATATGTACACTACTACAGGAGCCATAGATATGGTTACAAAGAAACAATAGAGAGCAAGAGGTCTATGAAAACAAAAAGGACCCAAAACCTATGAAGCTTTGAGACTGTCATGCTTGATAAAATGAGAGTGGAAAAATGGAAAACCAGAGGGTGCACATAACTATGATCCATTAAACATAATGAATGTCAAACCCTCAACCACTATCGAATGCCAATTCAAACAATAAATGGGTTCATTAATTTCACAGGACAACATGATGAGGTGTAGTCATGGGTACATCAGAACAGTACCAAGTGATATGAAGGTTGATATGACTGTTGAGAGCATGAGACCCATATCGAATGTTAACCCGATGTTTTGTGCATTCATACAATTCAAAGATTACAACCAAATGATCAACCAAGGAACCAATTAAGTGATGGTATCCATAAAACATAAAGATTGTGGTGGTAGTTTAATCAATGAATTCATAAAACTTGAAGCTTAGCAATATATGAGTGCCTTTAAAGTGAGGTTTACTTAGATATAAGATATGACGACAAAGCCCAAACCAAGTTTTTTTTTTAATTCATGCTTACAGTCATGAATTTTAAAACAAAACAAACGAAAATTAAAACAAAAAACTCAATAAGATAAGTTTAACCCAATCATTACCTCAAAGTCCAAAAACATGAATGTTCATAAATTTAAGGAGGTGGAAACTAAAGAAAGGTATAATCCCTTTGTGTTGATTTTAATTGTGATAAAAATCGATAGAATGGGTGGCTTCCTACAATGGAGACATACTGGGAGAAATAGTTATCTCTGTATCACAAGAAAATTTATGTCATGGGGTCAGATGAAATAATTTTTTAGAAACAGTTAACAACAGGTCAAGCATTCCAGTCATAACTCAGAAAATAACGCAGTTTAGCATAATATGTATTTATGTCTAAGAAAATGTAATATGGAATCTAATTTAGATTACGAATGTAGCGATGTTTATGAAGTTGACTTTGATACTGTTGACGGGGCCACTGCTGCCAGCAGGCGTCCATAGCCTCGGTAGGGATGTCATTTAACCCACTCTTGTACCTATGTAATATCCAAGAGTCGTCCACTCATGATAAAGAACATCTTCACACTTGATCAAATTAAAAGACATACCTGAGGATCTTCTTAAACCCGACATTTCTTCGCTGCTAGTAGGCCTGTTCAGTACCCCGACGAAGTTTCCTTGGTATCATGCATGCATTTACCCACTACTAGAAGACTTTTTCAATGTCTCGACAGGTTTACAAACACTTCCCACACATTATAGCACTTTCAACCCTCTAGAATTTGTTTATAATTTCCAAAACTTCATGATATTCAAGAGGGCGGGGTGATACTGAAAATCACATAGTTTGGAATAAATTTTTTGATCATTTACAAATTATTCTCTTGTTTTGATGACCTTCATCACAATTTGGGCACTTATATTTCTATTAGGAAACCATCTCGAGGATGGGAAGGTACAATTGAGTTGTTTTCCTTAAAACAGGGATAGCGTTAGAAGTTTGTTAATGATAATCGCGTCTTCTTGTAATTTGAATGAGAAACCAGAAACATTAATTTGAATAGAAACTTACTTCTTCTGATCTGAGTTTTAGCACTTACTGCTTAGGTGCTTGGGAAGTTATCAATTGCTGCTAAGGAATGAGAATTATTATTCCCTTACACAAATGAAATGGTGACTCGGACATAATTATTCAGAAAACAAATCAAAATCAAGAAAAATGAAAAGAACCAAAATCAAAACAGAAAAGAAAATTAAAAATATTTATAAGAGGGTGTATTAGAAAACATCAAGCGAAATATCTCTTGAGAGAGACTAAAAGAAAAAAAAAAAAATCCTTATTAATATGAGTGCAATCCTACTCTTCATCAATTTCTTCACATGGAGGATCTAAAAGAAATATGGCATGCTTACTTCCTAGATATTTAGCTAAAAACAAAGTAAGCACAATTTTATCTTTATTATGAATATTTTTTAGATACGAATCTTCAAGCCATTCTAAGATCCTGTCATAAAAATTAGGATGCAAAATATGACTTTGATGAAATGGACATATCAATGGGGAACACATCATAACAGGATTCATGACATCAATTATATTATTGGTTTGAATGCTTCCTTTGATGAGATTGATCATTTCAAAATGTGAATCATAAATATTAAAATTGGAACTAATCGGAGAACAAATATGCAATGTAGAATATTTGATCTCCATAATAATGAGTGCATTGTCTCTTTCAAAAATAAATCGTGTAAAATCATCTTGCAACATGTGTTTTTTCCATGTGAGTGACAAAAGTGAAAGACCGTCAAATACAACTTCATAAATGTTACGTTTAGAATTAATCTCACTAAATTTTGGCATATCGAAAATATTTGATTGTGATGGAAGAGAGTAAGATACTGTGGGTAAAGTATCAATTCCACCAGAATCTAAGAAGAGATCGGGGTATAAAGAGTAAAAAGAATCAGAAATAAGCACATGAAAATAATATCTTGAGCTATGATATTTAACAATGGTATTCTCAAGACATTCCTCTTCACTTTCCTTAAAACTTTCATTTTGTTTTGGTGATAAATCCTTCAACATAATATGATCATCTAAATTTGCCTCATGTATGATAGATAATTTTAAAACTTTCGTGACAAACATCTAATCTTTCATGTTGATAAGGTACGATTTGAGGATGAAGGTTTAAGGTTTCTTCTTCTAATTGCATATCTGCATCTCTAACCAGTTTCATCGGGATGTTAGAATGCTTAAGATCATTTTCATCACCTAAGTGTTCTTCAATGACTGAATTTAAATACTAATTGGAGCAAGAGTTAGAAGAATATGGACATTCACCCTAACCCATCATGAAATATTCTTCCATGATGGTCGAGGACTGAAAATAAAATGATTTAGAGAAAAACCAATTTGATTGTCTATAAGAACTTTTCAATAGATTCTACCTCCCTTGCTTGTTCAAAATTTTCAGATGGATTCCTCTCATCCTGCGAACAAAATTCTTATCACAATTGAGTGATAGGATTTGTAATTGACCCATCATTCACGATTGAATATGACTGGATCAAAGGGATGCAAGCATCATAGAGGAGATTTAGTAAAAACGACATGTCATTAAGATTAAATTTATAGAGAATATGATGGACTCTTGTTGAAAATCCTTCTAGAGATGAATTGTCATTGATTAGTAAAGTCTGAAATTCTTCACACAATTGATTATAATCATTTTTCAAAATCATATAAAAATTCCTCTACAAATTGAAACCAATCAAAAATGTGATATGTTGGAAAAGACTCAAACCAATGTTTAATCCAACCCCTAAAAGTAAAATCAAACAATCTGCATAAAATCTTTAAATCATAAATATCATGCTTGATGCATTTACACCAAAACTTGTTAATATGATCTTTAGCAGATACATCCCTCCCACCATCAAAGGTGAGTTTGGAAAAGAGAGAGATTGTCTCATTGGGAATATTGGGTAATGAGAAGTGGAAAGCATGTTCCAACATAGTGATTTGGGGAGCCATGGGAAATTAAAAACATTCGAAATAAAGGATCCTACAAGACCATCTTGTCAATCGTCCCTCCTTCTAGCATCATTTGTTAATGGGTGTAAGTGACACACCATCAAATGGAAGGTCAAATTTGGACCGAGGTTGTCTAAATAACCCAATCTGTTTGGAATGAAATGACCCGACGGGTTTAATGTCTCCGTTGGCCAACTAAAGTCCTAAAAATAATAAAAGAAATGAAACTAATCTATAAATCTATGATACTAAGAATATAAGTTTAATTTACAAACGTTGAAATAGAAACATGGATATGTGCATATGATTATGAACAGTGTATATACAACTTGCAAGATTTACTGGATATCTTGTGAAATAGATGTTTTTGAAAGTGTTTATAAAAGAGATAAAGAAAGCACATACATTTTTTTGTTTTCTATTTAATATTTAAAATCTAAAAAAAAACTAAAGAATTCTAATCAAAATGTAATTGAAATAAGAATAGATAAACAATCAAAGCTAATTCAAGTTGTTCTTATTTCATTGATAAATAATCTAACTAAAGAACAAGTAAACTAACCTGTAATTAATCAGCTAAAATGAATTTATCATCTTGTGCAATTCAAGCTCCTGGTTGTCCTACTTATGAGGGAAACTTGTAATAGAATGATGCTAATACCCATCGAACAAACTCAAAGGTTATTTGGAACAAAAATATAATAACAGAGTGATAAATATACAGATCTGGTGATCTTAAAATAATGAACACTTGTAATAAGGAAATTGAATACAAAGCATTCATATAATCCATCATCCAATATCCAACATAAATCAACAATATTTAAATGAAAGATTGATTAAAAATGTAATATGGAACATCAAATTACAAACATAATTAAAGTGTTGAATAATATGAAATACCATACGATAATCAGACTAAAGTTGAATCAAACGTAATAAAATTTCATAAGATAGAGGCAAAAACATAATGGGTAAGCGTCACACAAGTCTAAAGCCAAGTAGTGAACAACTTCTCCATATCAGTCTTCAAAAATCATATGTCCATAATGTGTCCCAGCCAAAAGATATCTTCACTACTAAGAGTGACCAATATTTAAACTAGCTTGGGGTTCAAGATACAAATGATAGAGCGTATGATCCAAGATGTTTTTCTCCATAATAGAGCGTATGATCCAAGATGTTTTTCTCCATGTAATCAACATCATAATCATGAATTTCCTGTAGTTAGAAAAACAAATTTGATATTCAAAAAATAATGCTAACTAATATTCAAAAACATATAAGCTATAGGATTTTGAAGCTAGTCTAAAATAGTAAAAATCAAAAAATAAAATCTAATCTATTTTATTTTCAAAACAAAATCAAATCAAAAAAACAAAACAATTATTTTCTATTTCATCCAATTGACAAAGAGAAATCTGATATATTTGAATCTAGGATAGTGGAATTTGTTGAGTTTTAATGATAGTATTATTAGACTACTTAATCATTTTTCTTGGAAGATCTTAGTTTGAATTACTCTGTTTCTTAGGCCTGGGAATTTTCTTTACAGTGGGTTTGTTGCTATGACCCTGATTAGGCTCAGAAGCAAGGGTAGGGGAAATCCTTTCTTTCATCACATCCATTACCCGTTCCAACGATTTTTTAGGTAAAACAAATGCATCGTGACTTCTTAACCATGGGGGTTTGCAAAGCAACAAAATTCTTATAAGCACGTGATGAAAGAGGCCTGACAGAGGGTTCAAGATTTGTTTACTAAGACATTTTGACTTCTTATGAAGGCTCATTAATAAATAAAAGGGCATATTTAACTTGGAACCCAGAAAAAACATCAATCAAGCTTGAATATCTGAGAAAAACTAAAACAAATGCTTACCTCAACCGCAACAAAAATTATGAGATTTTTTCCTCCAAAGAACGAGAAGTATCTCTGAAACTGTGCAGTTTTTGAAGAAAATGCTTGCGTGAAAGGTAAATGGCCCTATTTCTGAAATGGGTTTTAAAGGGTTTGGCCAAATTCGTAACTTTTTTCTCAATAATCCTCCCGCAAAAACGTGTCTTTGTTACACACTTACAGATTTGAACTCTGCTCTATAATCACGAATGTGTAAAAAATCAGGGTTGTTCGGATCTACACTACTACAAGAGCCATGTATATGGTTACAAAGAAACAACAAAGAGTGAGAGGTCTGTGAAAACAAAAAGGGCCTGAAACCTACGAAGCTTGGAGACTGTCATGCTTGATAAAATGAGTTTGGAAAAATGGAAAACCAGAGGGCGCACATAACTATGAGCCATTAAACATAATGAATGTCAAACCCTCAACCACTATTGAATGCCAATTCAAACAATGAATGGGTTCATTAATTTCACAGGACAACAAAATAAGGTGTAGTTGTGGGTATAGCAGACCAATACCAAGTGATATGAAGGTTGATATGATTGTTGAGATCATGAGACTGATATCGAATGTTAACCCATTGTTTTTTGCATTCATACAATTCAAAGATTACAACTAAATGATCAACCAAGGAACCAATTAAGTCATGATATCCATAAAACATAAATATTGTGGTGGTAGTTTAATCAATGAATTCATAAAACTTGAAGCTTAGCAATATATGAGTGCCTTCAAATTGAGGTTTTCTTAGGTATAAGATATAACGACAAATCCCAAACCAAGTTTTTATTTAAATTCATGCTTAGAGTCATGAATTTAAAAAAAAAAAAAATGAAAAATCAAATGAAAAACTCAATAAGATAAGTTTAACCCAATCATTGCCTTGAAGTCCAAAAACATGAATGCTCATAAATTTAAGGAGGTGGCAGCTACAAAAAGGTATAATCCCTTTGTGGTGATTTTAATTGTGATAAAAATCCATAGAATGGGTGGCTGCCAACAAGCTACCATGATTAAATCATCATACTCAAAGGACCAATGTAACCATGCAGGAAAATGATCAGTTCAACGAGAGAGGTCAACAAAGTCAACCTTCCAGGGAGACCAACCATGAAATCTCATACGACCCAAAGCTACCTTGATGTACTTGCCAATGAAGACATAGTTGAAGGTTGTTAGTTGATTGAAAGTTTCTTGTTGGGACTTAGAACATAGTATTTAAACAACAACAAGCGTGAATGCATGAGAGTTGAAACTCTTAGAGTCTATCTGCTGAAAATCTTAGAGTCTATCTGCTGAAATACCTCCATCATCCTGAGATCAATTGGGTCATGATGAAAAGTGTAAGGGAAATCATCCTCTGGTTGAACCAAAAATGGCTCCTCCACCTATAATGGTATCTGATATAACTGTTTCAGAATGTTAAGCCCTAATATTGGCTCATTACCCCTTAATTGGGGCATATTAGATTAGTAATTTTATTTTATTTATGTCGGCTTTATTCCATTAGTTGTAATTATACCTCCTAGTCTCCTATATATACCAACGAGACATTTTCATTTGGAATCATCTGGTACTTGAACATTTAAGTGGGGTAAAAGGAGGTTTCCCCCTCGAAGAGCCTTATTATCTGAAATTATCTCTTTTTCAAGGCGTTGAGTACTTTTTCTGAGGTTTTT
>CBVK0101188626.1:0-16125 GCA_900067695.1 Picea abies | reverse complement strand
GGGAAATAGTTCCCAGACCAAAAAGTAAGGATGTGGTATCATCAAAATGGCTCTTCAAAATAAAACATGCTGCTGATGGAAGTATTGAGAAATATAAAGAAATATTTGTCACTCGTGGCTTTTCCCAGAAGGAAGGCATTGACTATGAAGAGACATTCGCTCCTATGGCCAAATACACTTTGATCAAAACCATTATAGCTTTTGCATCCAAGATGAAATGGAAGCTGCACCAGATGGACGTGAAGACAGCTTTCCTAAATGGTGTTATTGAAGAGGAAGTGTATATAGAGAAACCTCAAGGATTGAAGGTTGAAGACAGGAAGTCTCATGTCTGTCGATTGAAGAAAGCCTTATATACATTGAAGCAAGCTCCCAGAGCTTGGTATGGCCATATAGACAGTTTCTTGATGAGCTTAGGCTTTACCAAAAGTAAAGCAGATTCAAATCTCTACTTCAAAATTATGGATAATGAACTAGTAATCTTACTACTGTATGTGAATGACTTATTCTTAACTGGAGAAGAAAATCTCATCGCTGAATGTAAATAGAGACTTGCCGCATAATTTGAAATGAAATACCTTGGTCTAATGCATTACTTCTTAGGCCTTGGGGTATGGTAGAGTCGAGAAAGAATCTTCCTTAACCAAGGGAAGTACACGGTCGAAATCTTAAAGAGATTCGACATGCTAGAATGTAAGCCCATGAATACACCCATGGAGGCAAAGATGAAGCTACTAGTCAATACTCCTTCAGACTTGATAGATGCCACACTGTATAGATAGATTATTGGATTGCTGATGTACCTGACGAACACCAGACCAAACATCTGTTTTGCAGTGAACACCTTGAGATAGTTTCTGGTAGAGCCCAGACGTGTTCACCTTGTGGCTGTAAAACATGTGATGAGGTACCTTAAAGGTACAATGGATTAGGGTCTCATCTATGATGGAGATCATGACTTCACATTGAGTGGATATACTGATGCAGATTGGGCAGGAAGCATTGCTAACAGAAAAAACACTTTCGAATGTTGTTTCAGTTTGGGATCAGCCATGATCTCGTGGTAGAGTAGGAAGCAATCCAGTATTTCTCTCAACACAGCGGAAGCAGAGTACATTATCGCATGTTTTGCTAGTTGCGAAGCTATATGGCTTTGAAAGTTGTTGACTAACCTATTTGACTTGGAGATGAGAGCAACCGTAATTCTATGTGACAACCAGAGATGCATAAAGATGACAAAGAATCCTATATTCCATGACAGGTTGAAGAACATAGAGATCCACTATCATTTCATCCGTGACATGGTACAGAGAGGAGCCCTGAAGCTCCAATACATTAGCATGGATGAACATGTTGCTAATGTGTTGACCAAACCTCTATCTCATGTAAAGTTTGAACACTTTCGAGATAAGCTTGGTATAGTCTGAAAGGACCCTCCCTGAAAGGGGGAGTATATATTTATTCCTTGCTTCTGACCTCGCTGTTAAACATAAAGAAAGATGAGTCATTGCTTCTGACCTTGCTATTAGACGTAAAGCAAGACACTGTGTGTATTCCTTGCTTTTGACCTCACTGTTAGACATAAAGAAAGATGAGTCATTGCTTCTGACCTCACTGTTAGACGTAAAGCATGACGTTGTGGGAATTCCTTGCTTCTGACCTCATTGTTAGACATAAAGCAAGATGATTCCTCTCTTCTGACCTAGTTGTTAGATGTAAAGTGAGATGATGTGTGATTCCTTGCTTCTGACCCAGTTGTTAGATGTAAAGCAAGATGATTCCTTGCTTCTGACCTAGTTGTTAGATGTAAAGAAAGATGATTCCTCGCTTCTGACCTCGTTGTTAGATGTAAAGTGAGATGTTGATGTGTTCCTTGCTTTTGACCTAGTTGTTAGATGTAAAGAAAGATGATTCCTCGCTTTTGACCTCGTTGTTAGATGTAAAGCGAGATGTTGATGTGTTCCTTGCTTCTGACCCAGCTGTTAGATGTAAAGCAAGATGATATATATATACCTTGCTTCTGACCTAGTTGTTAGACGTAAAGAAAGATGTGACTGACACTGAGCTACCAGCTTAATAGCTGTGACATTGAGCCAGTGTAGTACTGTGATGAGGTATCATTTTTTTTTACTGATATATAATTGATGTAGATGATGATAGCATTCTTTCAAGAATGATAATGCTGCCGATGAAGAAAAAATTCTGATGACTCGTAAATATGCTAGCCAATGTTTCAAGATGATATTGATGATATCGTCCTCCTGATGCCACTGATGATGCAGACCTCTCTCACCTGATGCTGTTGAAGAAGACCCTTCTTGTTAAGGGGGAGTGTTGAAATAATGTAACTGCAAGGAGTATTCTTATTATTATTGTTATTTTATTCATAAGATTAATCCCCATTGAGGATTAATCATGTCGGTAATTGTATTAGGACCAAATCACCTTTTGCGGATTGGTCAACGGACAATTGTAATAGGAAGAATAAGAAGTCGACCCCAGCAGTTATTATTGAGACCCAGAATTAAATTAAAGGTGGGTTTACCCACCTAGAGTGAGAGGTCGTCCCTGCCAGTGAAAACCCTTCACACGTGCCAGTCTTGTATATATAGAGAGGCTAGTGCCTCACTTTATCACACAACACACTTGCTCATTCTTAAGAGGCAAGATGCAACTTACCAATTAGAGAGAAGGAGAAGAGTGGCACATCTTTTGGAGAGGACTATCTGTATTGGTTTGAGTTATCTCTTAAACATTGTATTAGTAATTTATGATAAGGAATTTTTTGCTGGGTTTTCTTCCCCTAGAGGGTTTCCCAGGATAAATGCTATGTTTCTTGTGAATGTGTATTTATCAGTGAGATTATTCTTATATTGTTCTTATCTATTGAAATGAAAAGAACTATAATAATGGAATAAACATTAACAATTGTATCCTTGGTGGCTATACCCTTAGTCAATATCATCATGGATCCACAGTGTATTTATTGGAGTCCATACCTTAAGTTCTTTATTACTCAAGCATAGGTATGTCTGCCTTGGGTTTGAAACACATGATAACTTTTGTTTGATGGTTGTTTGCAGCTTCTACTAGGTTCTTTGAATCCATACCCTTGCTTCTAAAACCTACAAATCACTTCAATAATCAGCTTCCATCTTCTGACTTCGCACTTTGGGGGGAAATCTATTACACATCAAAATGCCTCACTTCGATAATGTCCCATTATCATTGTTGCAAGTGTCGTAAATGTCACATTTTCATTCTGCATATGTCACATTGTGAATGACACCATGGAGACACTTGATACATCCTCTAAGACATGTTATAAGGGGAAAACACATCATTTGGAAATCTAAGAAAAATATTTTGCCTTGAGAAATGGTCATCTTAATGAACTTTTGGAAGACTAGCGCTCCCCTTCTCACATGCAGAAAGCACTAGTACTCCTTGTTCACCTAGCAGGGAGCATTGCAGTGCTCTATTTCCAGTTTTGAGGGAGCATTGATTGGCTGAGAGAATCATGGGAATAAATCCCCCTTATCTCTAAGGACATATAGAAATGATCTGAGTTAGTTTGGCTCGTATCCAATCTTTAGGTTGCATCAAAGGGAGATGCCACAACTGATGTAGTCATATCCTCAACTTATTCCAAAGATAACTAAGGTGGTTGAGCCTCTCAAAGCCTATAAAAGGAGGCATTCTCATGGTGAAATGGAGGAGAATATCAACAAAAAGTATTGTCATTTTGATCATGGATATTTCGAGCAAGGGGTTGGACAAGGAGGTCTTGGAGAGGTTGTTGCAACTACATCTATAGATTGTAAGTGCCTTGTAATGCTCTCATTAATATATGCTTGGCCTATTTCTTTCAATTTTGCATATGATTGCATATGCTTGTCTTTTGTTGATAAATTTAGTTTAAACTAACCTTGGTAGAATAGGAATCATGCATTATATCTTTTTTCTATTGGATTGCATATCTCATTAAAGAGCTTGAAGATCAAGCTTAGCCTGGACTAAGCGAGGAAAATCTTTAGAAAAATGTACATCATACTTTCTTCCTCTTTTCCCTTTAATTAGTTTAACTACATTTAAAGGAATATTAGTGTCCAATGTTAGCATATTTTTATCTTGGTAATAGGGGTCTAGGATCTAAGAGGATATTGCCCTGTCCGTAGGGGAATTTTCCTACAACAATAGGCTCCAACTCGAAGGAATCTATAACTCCCTGAATTATCTAGCTCCAACCTGAAGGAAGCTACAACTCCTTGGATTCTGTGGCTCCAACCAGAAGGAGGATACAACCCCCTGATTCTTAGGCTCCAACCTGAAGAAAAATCCACCTCCCCAATTCTATGGCTTCAAATGGAAGGAGGATACAACCCCCTGATTCTCAGGATCTAGCCTAAAGGAAGCTCCAACCCCTTGAGTTCTACGGAACCAACCAAAAGGAGGCTATAACCCCCTTTCCTTGCCTCGTCCCACTACCATGAAATATAGATGTAGACCAAACTATCACTACCAAAATCACTTCCATTGTCAACCTGTCACTTTCAATGTCACATCAACCAACCTGACAGTGTTACTATCACATCAATCAACCTATACCATGTACATCAACTGTGTACATCAACCATACACATCAATATGTACCATGTACATTAACCATGTACTTAAACTTGTTCCATACCATGCACATCAATCTGTATCAACCATGCATCAACACCTGTACCAAATCGTGCATCAACCATGCACCAACACCTATACCAAACCATGCATCAACCATGCACCAAAACCTATACCATACCATGTATCAACCATGCACCATATCATGCATCAAACCTGTAACATACTATCAACCATGTACCAACATGTACCATGAGTTGTGCCTCAACCATATACCATATCAATCATGATATATCTCAATCATCCCATACACCATGTACCAAAAGATATCAACAATGAAGTGCCTCAACAAATTACTCAATCATGTACTAATATGACCAACAAGTGCCTCTAAACATGCATCATATCATCAACCATATACCTCAAACAACATCCCAATCATCCATAGACCATATACCACAAGATATACCAAGCAAGTATTATCAAGGGTGTACCTCAACCAAGTACCTGTTGGATCATGTTGTCATTGATGCCATTGGTTTGATTATTTGGGAGATCATTGGATCATATGTCATTGATGCAAATGGTTTGGTTTGATTGATGTCATTGATTGATTTCAAGTAATTGATTGATATGATTCCCTTGATGAGAGTGATATATTGATAAATATGGATCATTGATATGATGTCCTTGATGAGAATGATATATGTCCAAGTGGAAACCAATTAATAAATATGGATCATTGCTATGATGCATTGATGAATATGGATCAATGAGTTGTCATTGATACATGATGCACAGTTAATATATATGATGCAATGGTGAATTGATGCAAAGATGAATCATTATTGTCTTATCATGGTTGATAAGGTGCACAAATGGAGGTTAAGTGACCTAGAAATTGGTTAAGTAACCTAAAAACGGGTTAAGTGACCTAGAAGATGAAAGTATAAATAAGAAGCTAGGATCTCTTGTAAAATGTACATTTTGTGAGAATCCCTGTGGATCAATGGAGAGCTTCTTGTGAATATCTTTTGGAGTATTGATGGAGAGATTCTTGTGAGAGAATCTTATTGGTGTGGATCTCTTGAGCATGATTGAAGATCTATTCTGAGGAAGAGAGCGAGAGGAGGATCTCATGGACGCATCAAAGTTTCAACAATGTTATAGATCTTGACAGAAAAAGTCTCGAATTCATAGAAAACCCTATTTTCTGATGCCCATGCAAGCTGTCTGTGTATAGGGTGCGTGTACATGTGGGCTGGCTGTGTATAGGGTGAGTGTACACATGGGATAACTGTGTACAGGGAGCGTGGACTGAATAACCTCATGGAGATTTGTGTTTGAGCTGGTGCCAAGCTCTTGGATGATGAGGCAAGTTCTAGATCTGCATTCTATGGCCTCAGATCTATCACTAAGACACTGGTATGGTTACATTATTGTTGTCATAGATGCTATTGTTTGATATGTTGTGAATGCTTAGGGAATTCTTGGTATGGCTTCTATGATGTGGCTCAATTTGTTTGATTTGGTAGAGGGAGTGAGCAACACTCTTGTGATTCAGTAGTGACATGATTTCTATGGTAAACTAGTTATTTATACATGATTGAGATAACATTCATATTGATTTATTGTGGAGCATGAGAAAGCTATTGGAGAGCTTGGATGTGTTGTGACTAGCTGTGGGTCAGCTTGGACAGTGGAAGATAGAAGAGAAAGTGATTGCAAGTTGCAGAGGATCTGAGCATGTGAAGCAAAGAAAAACCCTAGTTTATCAGAAGCATACGCTTGTTACATCATACAATGGTTGCGTGCACACGCGAGCTGTAGTGAGCTAGGGAGCGTACACATGCGGGTTGCACTACTGAGAGGTCACATACCTATTGACAGATTGATATCTGTTGAGGATTGTTGCCTCATCTCAGTTGGTGCTAAGAATGTAAGTTGAGTCTTGCATATAGAGCTGGTGCTCTTGTAGAGTTGTACTCTATTCAGTTGTTGTTGATAAACCCCAAGGATTGTAGTCTGTAATAAAAAGAAAATTGTACATACATCTTGTGTTCTTTGTGTCCATTGTGATGATGACTTGTTGATGATATATTGTTAATATATGTTGTTGATATGTGCCTACATCTAACTAGTTATAAATGACAACAATGGGTAATGAATAAATGTTGAATGTTAATTGATGAGTTTTTGTGCAAGAGGGAAGTTTTGGAAAAAGAGCCCCACACTCATTCACCCCCCCCTCTATGTGTGGTAGGTGTGTCCAATAGTACCAACATCACCAAGAGATGTATCTTATACATGTGCTACAATATACCAAGTGTGTTCTTCAACCATGTACCAACATCTCAAACATATGTCTCTAATAATGAACCATAATCATGACATATACCAAACCAGATACCAAGATAGCCAAGAGTGTACTTCTAACAAGGTATCATGTCATCACCAAGGTGTACCATACTATGTATCATCACCAGTAAGCATGTTCCATAACAACATAAGAATAACCCTTCAAAATTACTTCTGATTCTGGAGCTGACTCGATACTCTGTAATACCGACTTGTAACCTTTCTTTAGTCCTCAGCAACCTGGCACTATCATATTCCCCAAATTTGTCTTATCCTAGTGGGACTAAGAACTGATGTCATGTGAGGCCTCACATGATAGGCACTATGAAACCCATGGGGATGCCTCGCGGTACACTAGTTGTCTCACCCATGGGGATGAACCAATTAGGGTTTTTACAGAAAACCATATCTCTCCTCTATAATTTTGAAACTCCCGCACTTCTCACTTGTGGCTACCTCATATTACATCATTGTGAGTTTTTCGAATAGATCACTAGTTCACTAGAATATATTCAATATAATAAGTGAGTGAATGTACTTATGAGAGACTCCTTGAGATGTCTTTATACTTTTTTTGGGTAATCTCTTTCCTTAATCTTAGGGGCTTCTTACATTTCTTGTAACAACCACTTTACCCTTGCATTAATTGACTTGTAACCAACTAGGGGTTTCTTGACCATTCTTCAGGGCTTCCAACTTCATGAGGGAATATCTCCCTAACCACGAGGAACCATGTGGCATACCACCTATCACCGGAAATGACATGACAAGTATTATCCATCTATGACTGTGTTACCTACATTTACACTATCCTTCATGTTCTTATTTCTCAAACAAGTTCAGGATTCATGAGCACACCTATGGGTTTCTTGTAGACTTCTTCAAATTCACTCATCACATCTATTGACATCAATGACAACTAACTCACCATCAATATTGATCACAACTATGGGGTATCTCAAATGCTCCAAGGGTTGAAATCAATGACAACCAATTGTCCAACAATATCTCCCTTTGGCATTAATGGAAAGACTCATGCTCCCCCTGTGACCATTGCTCCTCATCAATGTTTCTCTCCCCCCCCTTCAACATCAATGGAAAATGGTATCTACTCTTGGGGATTCTCACCCCGTTTGTTCTTTTTCTTCACATGTTTATGTCCTCATGTTTCTTCCCAAATTCCTCTTCTCTTTTTGATATCAATAACAAGGAGTGAATCCCCCTGGAAGTATACCTTTTCTGAACAATCCTTCTCTGACTTCATTCACTTGACTCTTTCTGGTATTTCTCTTTCTCTCCCTTTTACATCATCAGAAAAAGGATAATACCCCCTATTGGTATGTCTCCCATGTCTGCATGCTTATAATCTTTCTTTCCTGATCTCTTTATTTCCTCTCTTTCGGTGCTTCTTGTCCATTGGTGCTTCCTATTGTAATTCTATGACATATATAAAAATAATTAAAAAATTCTCGAATTCAAATATTCATGGCTTGTTTATGTTCACTGTTTAGACATCAATGACCATATTTCTCAACAATGTCCCTCTATTTATATAGTTTCTGCTGAAGGTTTCTTTTCCCTTGTTCTGCTATGGATTTCACTACTTTAACTGATTCCACTTGTCCAATGATTCCACTGAAAATATGATCTATCATATATATGTCTAGACCTACCAATGATCTCATAAATCCATATTTATCCATGCGTCATAATTTGTCCATAACTCTTCTACTCAATTGTCCACAATGTTGACCCAATTGTCATTGTATTATCATGAACACTTCTTTGTTGTAATTGATAATCACATATTCATGTTTCTCAGACTGAATCAAATATTTCCACTGATCTGTAATACCTCCATGAATATATAATGAATATATCCTTTCCTGGAAAGTGTGTCAATGATATTCCTCTGATATCTACATGGGAACACTGCTTCTCAATCGATCAATCTATTATTTGTACTTATGCTATCTGATTTCTCTGAATATGTTTCTGCAAACACTTCAAACTGCTCAAAGGATGGTTCTCTGATCTGTAGTATCTACTGCATCAAATCCCCCTATTAAATATTCATATTTATTGGGAGTCTCCAAGTCAGATGGCTCAGAAAAATACACGCTCTGATGTAGAGTAATCTTCCTCTTCATCTGTAGAATCATCATCTTTCTGATTGATGAATTCTTCCTTTTTTCCTCTGGATTCATTATGATCTTGCACTACAATTCCTGAAAGTACAATATCTTGGGCCTGTTCTTTATTCACATTCTCTTCTTTTCTTTCTCACACTAAAAAAAAATCCTACGATATCTGGGACCTGTTCTTTATTCACCTCTTATTCTTGTCTTTATTTTCTTCTCCAAACCCTGACATCGATGCTTTATTTCCTAAGGGACCCTATCATGCTTCTATAGTTCTGATCTATATGACCATAATTGTGTTGGGTTGTTATATTCTTTGTAGTGAAAGTCTAGTCGAGGTGGATCGACTACGAGTCAAAGTTGAGGTGGATCAACAATAGGTTGAAAGTCGAGGTAGATCGATAGCAAGTTGAAGGTAGAGGTTAGTTGACTGGGTAAATTAGAAGTCGAAGGTTGAGGTGGTACAACATGGTAGAAGAATAAAAAACAAGTCGAAAAGGTCAACCAACAAGATGTTGATAGGCGGGCATGTGGCGACCGATTGAAGACCGAATGATGGTCGACTGGTAATCTGACTTGGAGTTGACTATAACAAAGTCTCGAGATTTGCAGGATTTGCAGCCAATGATCTGCATGGATCTGTAACCATTTTTGGGCCCTAAGTCTTTAGGGTTTTTCCTGTTGTAAAGCCTATAAAGAGGTGTGTTGTAAGGCCATAAAGGATAATATTGAATTTTTAGATGATGAATGGATAATCACCAAGAGTCTGTAATTTATAGGTTTCTAGTCATGCAAATGTAAGTTACATTGGCTATAGGGTTTTTCTTTCACAGGAAAGAGGGTATGATGTCGATTGTGTCTTAGGTGTTATTGAACGGTGCCAAAAAAAATTCCTAACATGGAATGTGGGAGGTTTTAGATCCTAATATTTATCCTTCAGTTGAAACAAATATACTAAACATGGGTGTTTGGTTAGAGGTGCATTTATTGTATCTAGTTGTTGTAATCCATATAGGCTGATAGATGCACAGGGATGAAGGGTTGGAGGGATGTGTGTTGGTTTTTTTAATTCTCTCTTGAACACAATAAAACCTAATTTCATTACCCTGTGGATGTTTCCCTTGTGAATGGTTTTACCACATAAATCTGGTGTTCATTCATTGTGTGATTGCATTTTTCTATGTATGTTTTATTTGTTGCTAATTAAATCTATCTGATTCAAGATTCCATTGTATAACAAATGGTACCGCAAAGTATTACATCGGGGTAGAGAAGGATTTTATAAAAGGACCCAAAGGTAGGTATATCATATCGTTGTATACTTCAATCAAAATTTTATTGTATAAAAACAATGTGATGACCATGGAATCATATAGCTAAACTTCCCTGCATGCATGGGGGAAGGGGGGAAGCACTGAAAAAATATGGAGAAATGGAGGAAGAGATGGATAAGGAAAAGAAGAAGGAGGCCATGGACCCAATCATGATGGAGGAAGACTAGATAAAGAAGATAATGGAAATAGTTGGAAATATGTGCAATGGAGAACCCTACCAATATAAGATGAATAATAAGAAGAGAGCCATAGATGATAGAGAGGGCTTGGAAATAGATGAGGAAGAGGTAGAGGATCTACGAGTTGTGGAGAAGATTGAGGAAATATTGCACGCAACATATGAAAGGAAAACAATAGGTCCAATGGTAGGAATAGAAGGAAGAACTCCAATCCAGATCAACTCAAGCAGAGACTCTGCAGGAAGCCTTACAACTGGAAGAGAACCAATATCAAAATACAGATCCAACAATAGAGGATTTGAAGGAGGATTTCAAGAACCTAACATTTCAACTTAACTAGAATAAGGGAAAAGAGAAAAGAGAAGTTGTTTAGTGTACCACATGCAGGACAGAAGGACACCATAAGAATGAATGTCCAACTTTTGCATAGTACATGGAAACATGAGTACCAAACCCTTTGCCAATAGGAGGACCATGGTGAAAGATCTATAAAATGCATGGGCATGATGCATATCATTGTCCAATGATACAGAAGTATAATACAGTACCCAAAAGTTCATACTGCAATTTTTTCAAGTCAATGGGGCATGATGATAAAGATTGTAGGACAATGGATATGACGAGAGAAATAACTTCATATACCTATAGGACACAGGAAGAAATGATGACAGGAAAAGTTGCACCTCATTTCAACCAGGTATCACATCCATACAATAATGCGCAGATGCAATATTAAAATGTGCAACTACAGTACAACAATGTGCAGCCACAATATAACCTCGCGCAGTATAACCAGGTACCTCAGTACAATGTACCGTGAGGAAATTGGGTTGGATACAGAGGTGGAGGATGAGGTAGAGGAGGATTTGGATAAGACAGAGGTCGAGTAGTGTGTCACAACTGCCAAGAGCCAGGACATTATGCAAGGGAATGCCCACTTCCACCTGCGACATGTATGTACTGTCAAACACCATACCATGATACAGAATACTGTCTGACACTCTTAGGAAAGATCCAAGAAAAAATGAATTAGAACAACCATAATGTATAGTGGATTTTTGCGGCATCTAGGGATGATGGAAGAAACATCAATATAGTCATGTGAGGAGGAGCTAAGATAGGAACTGATGTAATAAGACAAGATTTAACACAACATCAGTGGGTGAAGAAGAATATTGAACCACAGAAGTAGTTTGATGCATGAAAAAGAAAAGGAAACACTCAAGGAGGAAAGATAGGAGTTTGTCAAGAAAAATGTTGCATCTACATCAACTGTGCATCACACTCAGAATATACCAATGTACGAAATTCCCTCCTCAATGGACCATACCAGTGAAGCACAACCTTTAGAGCAAGTAAGTAATATAAAAAAAATTATGCAATCCCATGTTAAGTTATTAAAGGATCCATCATCTGTCAAGATCTTACAAAATATGCTAGCAAGATGTAACACAGAGGTATATGGGAAATTAGAGCATAAAACATGCAATCATCTCTGCATAAGAAGAAGGAAAAGTAGGGAATTCAAACTAAAGTCTAACATTGGGGATTTCAATATGGGTGATATTATACTGGACTTGGGATCTGAAGTAAATGTCTTACCAAAGAAGACATGGTAGTGTATGGGAGAACCCACACTAGGCTATTCAACTGTCCAGTTGAAATTAGAAAATAAACACATAGTTTTACCAATTGGAAGGCTTAAAGGTGTGAGAGTATATTTGGATGGAGTGTGCACTATGGCAGACTTTGAAGTAATATAGATAGTATATGGCACAATACCTTATCTATCATTGTTTGGATTGGATTGGGAATTTGATAACTAGGCTATAATCAATCTGAAGACAAGAAAAATTATGTTTGAATCAGGTGAATATAGAGCCATTCACCATTAGATCCTTCATAAGGAGAAAGGTTTGTATAACCCACTTGTTTGGATCTTGAGGAAATAAACCAGTTGTATAGAACCATCACACACGGAGAGGATTATGTCAACCCAACTGTAGATGGGGTACTCAGCTGGAGAAACATTACATCATGTGCTCCCGACTTAGATACAGGTTTGGAGAATTGGCAACAATGATTACATGAAGTATCCACAAGAAGGTGTGCAAGAATAGACTGTGCAGTAATATGGGTTGGTACAGAGATAAGAGAACCTCCCAACTTTCATGGGGTAAATGAAATAGAGGAATTTCTGAAAAAATATGAAGAAGAAGTGTTGGAAAATTAGAGACTTATTATCCCTAGATATTGCACTCAAGGCCACACCTGCAAGATGGTGGGGTGCACACAAAGAAAAAATTCAAGACTGGTACTAATGTAAATGATTATTGTGCATTATATTTGGTGCAGAACAGGGGAGTAATAAAATGCAGAGGTATGATGGGCAAAGAACACCATCAGAACACTTGGAGAAGTTCAGAACACAATGGAAGATGACACCACTAGAAGAATTGCCTCATCAATTTATCCATACGTTGGAGATGTGCAGAGGAACTACAAAATGGACAACATTACAACAAAACTTTGTAGTAACATTCTCATTTGAACATGAGAACCCCAATATTGATTCAACGCTGAAGAAAATACAAGGAGTGATATTTATTGATGAACTAGAGGTTGAATTCATGACATAATATCAACAACATAATAGATAGACAGTCAAAGAACTACTTTCATGCTATCATGTTGAAGAAGAAGCGCCAAATGAAGATGACCCACGCAACATTCAAATTACATAAATTGAAGGAGAAAGAGAGGTGGAAGGTCCATCTCTGGAGTCAGCATTATTTTTTGTACCAATCAAAGTTAAGAAATTCAACATTGGGACAACTAAAAATCCTAAAATGGCAAGTATCGGAGACTATTGGGATGAACAAATAGTAGAAAGAATAATAGAGTTACTACACAAATACAATGACCTATTCCCAACGACCTTTATAGAGATGAAAGGCATAACAGGGGAGCTAGGGGAGATCAAAATACCTCTCAAACCGGAGGCAAGACCTGTCAGGCAGAGACCTTACAGACTGAATCCAGTATATAAGAAGAAAGTGAAAGAAGAAATTGACAGAATGTTGGAAGATGGTATTATAGAACCAGTAGAGGAATATGAATGGATAAGTCATATGATAGTCCAAGAAAAGAAACAAGGGAGGATAAGGATTTGTGTAGATTTGAGAAAATTGAATGAGGCTTGCTTGCATGACCCTTTTCCTACCCCTTTTACACATGAAGTCTTAGATAATGTGGGAGGCCAAGAAGAGTATTCATTTACGGATGTATTCTCAGGTTACCATCAGATCAAAATATCTCCAGAGGATAGGTACAAGACTTCTTTTGCTACAGAATGGGTATCTTACCAATACATAGTCATGACATTTGAGCTAAAGAATGCACCAACCATTTTTTCAAGAGTAGTCATAGTTTCTTTCAAGGAATTCATACATCGGTTTCTAGAAGCATATCTGGATGATTGGACTGTATATAGTCTGTTAAAAGATCATGTAGAAGTGCTAAGACTCATGTTGGAAAGATACAGGCAGTGTCAGATATCATTGAATATCAAGTAATGCATTTTTGGGACACCTTTTGGGATATTGTTGAGACATATAGTGTATAAAAAAGGATTACTAGTAGATCATGCTAAGATTGCAGTCATTGTAAACTTACCACCACCAAATTTAGTTCTCCAATTAAGAGCAACACTGGTACATACATGCTATTACAAGAAATTTATAAAAGGGTATGTGTAGATTACTGTGCCAATGGAAAATGTTTTAAAGAAGGATATCAGATTTCAATGGAATGAGGACTATCAACAAGGATTGGACACCTTAAAAGAAAATATGGTCACAACACCTATCCTATTATTCCCATATTGGGAAAAGACATTTCATCTGCATGTAGATGCATCAACCATAACACTTGGAGAAATTCTGGCGTAGCCAGGAGCAGGGGAATTAGACCATCCTATATCCTTTGCAAGAAGAAAATTGTTAGAATCTGAGAAAAAATATAACAACACAGAAAGATAAGGCCTAGCCATGGTATATGCACTTCAGAAGTTCAGGCACAACTTACTGGGTAAATACTTGAAAATGTTCACCGACCATTCTGCCCTCAAATACCTAGTCAACAAGTCATTGTTGGGGAGGAGGATCTATAGATGGCTATGTTTATTCAAAGAATTTGATTAAGAAGTGATAGTTAAACCAGGGAAGTTGAATGCAGGACCTGATCACCTATCAAGGGTAACTAAAGGAGAGGAACCCACTAACTTGGAAAAAAACTTCTCTGATGCACAGTTATTTTCAGTATAGGTAGCTGAGGAATACTTTGTTGATATTATTGAATACTTAAGTACAGGGATTGCACCACAAGAGTTTAGCACTTTGCAGAAGAAAAATCTGGTAGTCAAAGTTGCAGACTATCAACTTATTGTAGGTCACTTATACAAGATGAGCGCAGATATCATTTTGAGAAGGTGTATATTAGAACATGAAAGGCCCAAAATTTTGGCAGAAGCTCATGAAGGTATAGTTGGAGGACACTATGCAGGAAACTCTATTGCACAGAAGGTATTGTAGGTAGGATTATGGTGACCAATAGTACATAAATATTCCAAGGAATATTTCCATAAATGTGATGTCTGTCAGAGTGTTGGCAAACCCAATAGAAGGGTGAGATGCCTGTAAGACCACAAGTGACTCTGCAGGTATTTGAAAAATGGGCAATAGACTTTTTGGGACCAATTAATCCACCGAAAAAAAGGTCAGGAGCTAGATATATCATTACTGCGGTTGAATACTTAACAAAATGGGTAGAAGAAGCACCAATCAAAGACTGTAACGCAGAGACAACAACACACTTCTTGTTTGAGCAAGTGATCACCAGATTTGGATATCCAATGATTTTGATGAGTGACCAAGGAACTCACCTTATCAACAATACCATCATGGCTATGACTAAGGAGTTTGAAGTCTATCACCAAAAAAATACACCATACCATCCTCAGGCAAATGGAATAGTAGAAGATTTCAATAATATCTTGGAAAATGGTCGGACAAAGATCTGCAATGTCAATAGGGATGATTGGGACTTGAAAATACCAACAATACTATGGGAATATAGGAACACATGTAAGAAGTTGACAAGACATACACCATTCAGATTGGTGTATGGGCAGGAAGCAGTGGTGCCAATAGAATTTATGGTACCCAGTTTGTGCGTAGCAACAATCATCAACATGACAGAAAGATGCACAGTACAGGAAAGGTTAAATCAACCAATGGAAATGGAAGAGGACACGATTCTGACATGATTTCACCAACAAGTATAGAAAGAAAGACACAAAGTCTGACATGACAGACATATTGAGAAGAAGATTTTTAAGGAGGGAGAACTAGTCCTTCTCTATGACAGTAAATGTTTTCAACATCCTGGTAAATTTAGAATGCATTGGCTAGGGCCATATGAAGTAAA
>CBVK0101188625.1:0-15037 GCA_900067695.1 Picea abies | reverse complement strand
TCCGCGGGCCTCCTTAGCAAAAAAGACTGGTTTCGTACGGAACCGGCCGGTTCAAGGAAAAAAAACCGGTTCCGTACGGAACCGGTCAAAAGCGGTTCATGAGGCCGGTTTGAACCGGTTAGAGTCTGGAACCGGTCGGACCGGCCGGTTTTGCCGGTTCCGGTCCGGTTCTTGTAACACTGGTCAGAACTACCTCTGGTATCCTGTAGAGTTGACCCCCCAGAGTAATAATGGCACTATGGGGTCGAGACTCATAAACACCATGACGTTTCCACATACATGGTTGGCCCAAAACAACATCACAGACAACAAGAGGGGAAACATCACACACCACCTCATCCTTGAAGGGCTGGATCATGGATGCCATATGACAGGTGACACTGTCGGCTGATACAGAGATCTTGTCCCTGGTGAAGCCACCCGATGTTGTATGGCTATGGGTGTGGTGTTGTCGACAACCCCAACTGTTCGACGGCCTCAACTGAGATGAGGTTTTTCTGGCTACCTCTATCAACAATGAAATGCAATGAGGTCCCCTTCACCCATATCTATGAATGGAAGAGGTGCTCCCCCTCTTCAGGATCTACTGGTTCTTCTGGTTGAATTGTTGCAGTCGCGACAATAGCAGTAGGTTCTGCGTCGATGATCTGCCTGTTTTCAATATTTTCTGGATCAGATTCCGAATCAGGGTTCGGCTCCTTGTCTTTGACCTCGGCCACCAATGACTGTTTCGAGCGACATTCATCGGTGTTGTGCCAGGGGCTTTTGTGGAAGTCACACCACTTCCCAGTGTCATTCTTTGTGTTTCCTTTGCCCTTCTTTTTCTGTGTCTTGGACTGGTTGTCGGAAGGCTGTTGGTTAGGGTTGTCTTTACCATGCTTTGGTTGTTGCGGATTTGCAGACCCGAACTCCCATTTGTTCTGGTGCCTAAATTTCTGCTCGATTTTGACAGCATATCGATAGGAAACTCTCAATGATGAGATGTTTAGGAAATCCATTTCTGTTTGGATGTACCTATGCAGAGCCCCACAGTATTTTAGAACCAGATGTTGCTTGGAGTCTTTGATATCCAGCTTGGTGCGCAAGGTATGGAAAGTATTTGTGAACTCCGACACTGTTTGGCTCTTCTCTTGCTGTGGTGTGGTCCATCTCATGTACTGGTCTTCATAGTTATCAACAAGGTAGTGTTGTTCCTTGACTACATCCACAAAAAAATCCCAAGTGGGCTCGACCCCAAATATTCTAGATTCCTCTGTGGAACTTTGCTCCCAGTAAGTTTCCCACCAATGTTTGACATGGGGGAGAGCCTTGAGGAGTGTGAAGGTGATATTTTCCCTGTCGGAAAAATTGTGTACAGAGAAATGACCTTCTAGTAGATTCAACCATTTTTCTAAGGCATCTGCATCTATTTGACCTTCAAATACGAGAATATCAAAATTAACTTGTACCTTGAAGGGAGAGGTTCCTCCAAAGTGGCCGCTTGATGAAGATGCGCCTGTTGCTATCGGCAGGCGTTGAAGGATGTGGGCAAAATTCTCCATCATTTCGTCCCTTTGTCGCGCGAAAGCTTGCTCAAGCAACATGTTAATAGAATCTTCTGCTTCGCCATTTTTCTTTTCTCTCGCCATAGAAGGTTTCTTGGGCGTGCGAGAGCGATTGTCCTCAAGAGAGGCAAGCTTGAGACCCAACTTGCTATACTTAGACCTCGTCAAGGACATGCACTGAAAAACGATCAAGAGTAGCCTGCTCTGATATCACTGATCTGAATTATTTTCGGAATGAAATGAAAGCAGAGATATTACAATGAAATACACATAAAAATTGTCAAAAACCGAGAAATACAACAATACATGATTTCTATTAATGAAAGAAATGTACAGAGATTGTAAAAATACAGAGTGCAAGACTCACTAAAATGGTGGCAGCTTTATCTCTGAGAAGAGATGTGACGGATACACTCATTTGCAAGAAGATGATTACAATGAGGCTCTGAAGGCCTTTTTATGATAAACATGAATGCCAAAACCCTAGACATCCAAAACCTAACCCTAGGAGATGAAGCGCCAAAAGTCATGTGGGCCTTGTTGGGGTAAGTTAGTACATTAACTTCTCGAGGTCGTAACCTTTGCATACGATCTCCGTTTTATGCGCGTGATAGCCAGTTGGAAAGGTCTTTTCGAGAACTACACATTATGTCATCAAACTTTGACTCGGTTTACAGTTTGACTGTGGCAAGCCAAGAAAACACTGTTTAGAGCCCCAAAACAGCCCTGGAAGTACAAAAAGATGTACTGACATGAAAAATTCCAAAATAAGCCAGTTGGAATAGGTGGGCAGCCACCAATATCCACCTGGATGCTGTGTAGGGCTTCAGGACAGCCCCATAAGTGTAGAACCCACAATTACAAAGAAATGTCCGCATTACAGAGAAACGTGCTGAACTGAAAATTGTCAAGATGAGCTAGTTGGAATTTAGAACAACTGGGTGGCCACTAATATCCACCTGGATCAATGATGACCCTTCCAAATGAAATGTTCTATAACTACTTGTTTAAGGATAATATTTTATACAAGTTGAGTGCTATTTGTGTTCATAAGGAAGATCACAGACTACATATGTTACGCGAGGCACACCATTCCAAGATTGTAGGAGACTTTGGAGTGGAAAAGACCATCACAAATTTGTGAAGCTATACCGTATTATACTACCCAAAGATTTTATAAATGGTAACAAAATTCATTAGAAGTTGTTCTTTTCGTAACATATCCAAGCCAACAAACTAGAAGATGGGCAAGTATATTCCACTTTTAGTCTTGAGCAGAACAAGGTGTTAATTTTGATGCATTTTTGATGAGGCTAAGTTTAGGGACCATGTATTATATTTGTACTTTATCCTGATTCCACTGAAACTGTCAGAACTGACTTCCTCCAAGCGATGCTCCTACTAGGTAGCTGTCAACCCACTCCACAGGTGCGCCCTCCTCCTAATAGATATGATCACCATCAAATAACAGAGCCAGAAACTGGATGCCTCTCTCCACAGAAGCGTGCGCCCTAGTTCTCCTCTCCCTATGCAATAGACCTCATCTCAAGGCTCCAAGTCCTCTTCTCCTGGTGAGCAAATGAAAGAAATAAATGTGCCTCTCCTCCATATAACATGCTCCCTCCAAGAAATGGAAGCTAAAACTCCATGGATATGCTCTCCATGCAAGCTCAAAGTACCAAGATCTTCCTCCTCGAGCTCTCAAGGGTTTCTCTCAAACCCTCATCAAGTGCGCCCTCTCCCTCCTTGAGAAATGTGCCCTCTCCTCTTCTCCAAAAACTCACTAGTGAAGAGTGAATCTCAATAATACACTTTACCTTCCTTTAGCCTCCTTTGGCCAAGCCCTAAAAGATCAATGGCCTAGATCCAATCTAGCCAAGTCTAATCAACAGGTGAGATCTAATCCAAAAATCTCACTAAGGAAACCCACTTTCCTTAGTTGCTTTATGTTTGTTAATTCACCCACATTGTGAATTAATTGTCACTTTAATGACTTAAGTGACATATTTCACTTTTGACTTAAATCTCCCAAGTCAAAGTGAAATTAGAATCATAAAGTAAAGTATAAGGGTAATAGTCTTCCCCCTTTGTGCTTAGAGACTCATAAGCACATGGGGACCACTTTCCAAGGTACCCAATTCTCAACAAAGACCATCTTTATACCCAATAAATATACACTTTTCAGCCTTCTTATCTAGCTTACTCCTGTTTTCCTTTGGAACATGAACACATGCCTCACAACCAAATACTTTGAGATGTCTGAGAGAAGGTTTCTTACCAATCCGTACCTCTTGTGGAGTCTTGTCATCCAACGTTGATGAGGGTGATCTATTGACCAGGTAACATGCAGTACCCACTGCATCTACCCAAAATTCTTGCCCTAACCAAGCACCACTAAGCATGCACCTTGCTTTTCCATCAGCATCCTGTTCATCCTTTCTCCAACTCCATTCTGCTGAGGTGTATATGTAGTCTTCTTCCTTGCGATACTGCACTTCTTACAGAATTCTTCAAATCCATTCCCGCAGAACTCCCTGCCATTATCTGTCCTCAACACCTTAATTCTTTTCTCTGTTTGATTCTCAACAAGAGTCTTAAACTCTTTAAACCTGTCAAAGACTTCAGATTTCTTCCTGAGGAAATATATCCAAGTATTCCTCGAGAAGTCATCTTAAAATGAGACATAGTACACAGATTTTCCCAATGATGGAACCGACATAGGTCTAAACACATCACTGTGAACTAGCTGTAAAATTCCTTCTGCCCTCGTTGCACTAATGGGGAATCTTACCCGATTTTGCTTCCCATATACACAATGTTCATAGAAATCAAAATCCAGAGAGCAGTTAGACATACCTTCAACCTAAGTTGCAGGAAATAGTACCCCCCTGTTTCCCCCATTGAAACGAGACGAAACGCGGGTACGGGTATGGTACGGCCAAGAAACGCCGTCGGCTGTATTGTACGGCGTTGCTCGATTGGGAAACGCTATACGGTACTGCCGACGACATTTTCCGGCCGTACCAGCCCGTACGACCAGCGTTTCAGGCGTTCTTAAGCATAGAGGTGAAATAAAAAAAAATAGGGGGCCGTGGTGCCCCCAAACAGTCAATTATAATTTTTTTTTGCCTTTTCTATATTTTCCAATGAGAATAAAATTGATTTTCTTGCAATATCATTATGTTTTTCTTGCAATATAATGTTTTATTTAAAAAAAACTATATATATATATATATATATTTTAATTTTTTTATATAAGGCGTTTCCCCCGACATTTCCATTTTTTGAGGGGCTGTTTCGTACTGTCCCAGTTTCGGAAACTTAGAAACGTTTCCCCGTTTTGTGCAACTTAGCCTTCAAGCATACCTTTACCGTGTACTAGTCGAAGATCCTTCTCTCCGATATGCCCCAGTCTTTGATGCCACGACATAACCTTTTCTCCAGAGACTGTAAGAGTTCTTTCTTCTTCAACTCCAATATCAGGAACAATGGAACTATTACACCCATCACTAATAGTGCTTCCTTGTAGCTTATACAGAGTTCCAAAAGCTTATACAGAGTTCCAAATCGAACTCCCTTCAACAACAACATTGCTCCTTGAACCATCCTGTAGGTTTCCTTTTCAAATATTGTTTTTACCCTTGCATCGTCTATTTTGCTTACAAAAATCAAATTTCTGGCCAATCTTGGGATGTGCAGAACACCAGGTAGTGTTCTAATCCTTCCATCTACGAGCCTCAACTTGACTTTTACTTGACCTATGATTCTGGTTGTTGAGTCATCACCTAGGAAAACATTGCCTCCATCATACCTTTCATATTCACAGAACCACTCCCTGTGGGGAGTTATATGAAAGGATGCACCTGAGTCAACCAACCATGCCTCAACCTTGCCTCATGATCTGCATGTGTGCTTGAAGAAGCCAAGTACACATCCCCTCCTTCTCCCTTGAAGTTTTTTGCTTCTGTAGAAAGAGATTCTTCAGATCCCTTCTTTTTCTCAACTTTGGATTTACATTGCTTCTTGTAGTGCCCTTCTTTTCCACATCTCCAACATACCTTTACAAACTTTCCGGGAGACTTAGATCTTCCCTTAGACTTAGATCTCCGACTTGAGGACTTAGATCTATTTCTTTCCTGGGAGTATCCTCTTGCAAATAATGCATCTGTGCTCTATCCTTCCATGTTTTTCCATTTCATCTCCTCCGACAACAAGGATGAGACCACTTCTTCAAAATTCAAGGTAGTTGTATTACTACCTATGTCCACAACCAGACTATCCCACGAGTCTGGTAAAGAGTACAATAAACTTATACACTTATCTTCATCTGAAATTTTAATCTCAACAGATACTAACTGACTTACCACAGTATTGAAGGCGTACAAATGCTCTGCCACCGAGTCTCCATCTCTCATCCTCAGGTTATACAACTTCTTTCTCAGGAATAGTTTATTTACTAGGGACTTAGACTGATACAACTTTCCCAACTTATCCCATAAATCTTTGGCTGTAGCTTCCTCTGACACATTCAGTAATACTAAATCTGAGAGACATAGTCAGATTGTGCTCTTCGCCTTCCGATCCAACTTTTTCCAGTCATCTGCTGAAGTTCCTGTAGGTGCAGTACCTGGATCCATTGCGATCCACTTCGATCCACTAATCTCTGTCCACCAACAAATCTTCCATCTTGAGTTTCCATAGCTCAAAACTTTGCCCATTAAACTTCTCGATCTCCATTTTCGAACTGCTCACCATTTCTTTTCACCTTAAAAATCAATACCATAGATCTCCCACTGTAAAAAGGCTTATCACAGTCCGGAGCCAAACCCTTGACCACAAAGGTGTCCCCTTCAAGCCAACGAAGCTTTGATACCAAATGTAGATTTTAACCTTGTACAATATTTTACTGCAAACAAATTTTCAATAAAAGATAAAAAAAGATACAATGGCAAATACACACATTACACAGATTTTTCCGCTGGAAACCCAAACCGGGAAAACCAACATATTCTATATTCATTCATAGTGATACATTGTTTACAATACAATATACATATAGGAGTCGCCAATGACATCGAAAACCCTAACCCATGACCTGGATTAGTCAAGAACCCTAATTCCTTAACCGAAAATGGAAAACCATCGACAAAAACCATGTGGCGAAAAACCACACAACAATGGATATGAAAATCGAGGTGACATGAAAAACGAGGCAAAAATGCGACACGTTTCCCTTTCAGTTGATGCTATCAGATGATACTGATAGTGATGATGTTGCTTGTGAGTTGATCTATGTGATCATGAGGTAGCATGTCTGGCTATGATGATGCTACTGATTGAAACAAGCACACCATAACCTGTTAGAAATAAAGAGATGTGCTCGTTTTTCCATAGACAATATAACAATTTTGTCACCCAACCATAGGCACAAAGGCCACCCCCGAGCACCTTAACCTTGACAAACAGAGTAATTCCGGAAGCAGAACAATAGCCAACCAAGGTAGTGCATCTTTCTCCAAGGTTAGTGCACCAAGCAACAATAACTAAAGGCCAAACAAAAAGTCCAAACCATAACCAAGAGAAAAGTCCAAGCCAAAACCAAAATGCCAGTTGTAGTAGCCGTAGCTGCAGTTCCTCTCCAAAGTTGCGCACCACTGGTCTTATGTAGTTGTGAGAGTGTGAATGACAAATGAGCTCTAGCGCCCTCTATTTATACTGCTCTATTTCACTTGACTGGGCCGACTTCTCTTTCTGGAGGATAATAACTCAATATTAAATATTCTCTTGAGCCAACTTGTCTCCTAGGGTTATTATCCAACGTTTTAGGGTTTCTCTTGTTGCCTGGAATAATCTAGTCTTGTTAAAGGTTACACGTGGAGGTTAATACCTCCCACAACTACCATAATATCAACATTCCCTCCTAGCTAGGGAGGTATTAAAGGCAATGGTCTTGAGCACAAACAAACCATTCAATCGGTAGCATCATCATAGCCATACATGCTATCTCATGATCACGTAGATCAACTCATGAGCAACATCATCACTATCAATATCATCTGATAGCATCAACTGCATCATCTCTCGAAGCCATACTCCATCTGAGTAATCGGGCATGATGTTGAATAAGTCACTCACTCCACAGAGTGATACAAAAACCATTCTTTTAATCCGGGCATATGTTCTAGAAGAATAACTATTCCAACAGATGCTGGAAGCCACGCCATGGGCTACAAGGATTATTCTTCTAATTTGGACATACGTCCTAGAAGAATGACTGTTGTTGACCATTTTCCCTCCGACCACTACTGTGAACTCAGGGAAAATGTCTGTCCACCAACAATCTTTCAACCTGGACCATCCTCTACAGGAAGGATGTTTGTCCACCAACAATCTGCCCTGCCTGGACCATTCTCCGCTTGGAGAATGTCTGTCCATCAACACATTGACTATCCATCTAGCTGGCAATCATCTCCAACACTAGTGGTAGTCTCCATGGCAATCAGAATAATGCCATCCAATAGAACAGAATTGTGTCTATCCATAGTAGTACACAACTACTATCCAGTGGTACACAACCACACCTAGTAGCACACGACTACTAACTAGTGACACATAGTCACAACTAGTGGAACACATCCACCACAGTAGCATACAACTACTGTCCAAAGACATACAGTCTCCACAACAATCATATCATCTGATATCAACCTGCATAACAATATCATGATACAAACTGAGTCATCTGGGCCATTCTTCCACTCACATCTGTGAGATCTGGAAGAGCATCTGCCCTCATAAGGTAAAACATCAACCATGGGCTATCTGGACTTCCCTAATTTCTGAGCCTAAAACATTCACCTAACTGGGCCATTCCTTCGGCACTAATCATAGTGCAATCTGGAGAGAATGAGTCTGCCCTAGGGAATGCCTATCCCTGATTACTGAACCTGGACCATTCACCTAACTGGGCCATTCCTTTGGCACTAATCATAGTGCAACCTGGAGAGAATGAGTCTGCCCTAGGGAATGACTGTTCGGACCATTTCCTATGGAAATGACTATCCTGCACCAACCTCCAAAATGGACTGTTCTTCGAAATTGCTCACAACTGTGAGCTTCGAAAGAATGACTGCTTGGCGAGGCAAACCATTCTACTTGACCACTACTCAGAGTGACTGCCAAGAAGAATGTCTGTCTTAGTCCATTCCCCCACACTAGCCACAAGGGAAATCACTATCTATGGTACATCAACAATCTATCGGGCCATTTTCATTACGAAAATGATTGTTCGATCTGGACCATTTTCCAAAGTGGAAAATGACTGTCCGTCAGAAATCTCGAACCATTTTTCGGACTGCAAAGGAACTGACCAACCTCGACCATTTTTCGAACTGGAAAACGACTGTCCATAAATCAATAACATATCAGTGCTCCCTCCCAACCTCGGAGTAATCACTTCCTTTTTCAATAAGGAACTCGTCTCCACGAGCCCTAGCTTGTCCCTTAATTACGCAAAATTTTCATGTTGGACAGAGGCTTTACCAAAATATCTGCTATCTGCTCATCTGTGGAGATATACCGGAGAACCACTTCTCCCCTCTGGACTTTATCACAGAGAAAATAATGCTTGATCTCTTAATGTGCTTAGACCTGTCATGGAACATCGGGTTCTCTAAAAGCTTCACACAACTTTGATCATCACAATATATCACAGTCAAATCCAACACCTGATCAGACAGTCCAGAAACCAACTTACGGAGCCACACTGCTTCCGTACAAGCATCACAAGCTGCAATATACTTTGCTTCTGCAGTGATGAGTGCATCAGACTTCTGTTTTTTGCTAGCCCATGACATCGTGGCAAAGCTCAAACTGAAACATATCCAAGTAGCACTTCTTCTGTCATCTGCACTCCCTGCCCAATCTGAATCGATAAATCCATGCAACTGTATATCATAAACATCCCACACAACAAATATCTGACTGATTATTCTCCAAATATATTAATGAGCCAATCAATTGTCGATACAGAGACGGGTCTACTGGATTATAGTCTCTCAACTTCTTTAGATCTGTCATCATGCAAGTTTGCAATGGATTTGCAATCCATCATCTCAGACTTTTGAAGAACCATTTCAATATACTTCCTTTATCATAGGAAGTTTTCACCACGCTTTTGCTGTACATGAAAGGCTCTGCACCGAATTTGCTTGAATCCATACAAGGTCTTCTTCCATTTGCATACAAGGGTCTCTTTCTGGTATACCTCAAAACTTTGAGGTTGCTCTACATATGCTTCTTCTTCAATTACTCTGTTGAGAAGAACAGTATTTACATTCATCTAATATAAACTCCAACCCATGGATATTGCATGAGATATAATGGCTCAAGTAGAGGTATATTTGGTTGCTAGAACAAGCTGTCATCATAGTCTTCTCTCTCCTTCTGAGAGAACCCTCTAGCCCTGAGTCTCGCCTTGTATCTATCAATGCTGAAGTCTTTTTCACAATTTCTCACATACATTGTTCTTCATCACAACTTCCTTTCATTCCTTCTGCTTGACTGCTTCTAGTGGGTTCAAACTGGTTCAATTGGTTGTTCTGACTTTTCTTTCTTTCTTGGAATCTTCATGTTCTTCCTCATGTTTCTCTTCAATGTTGGAGTCCATGGAATCTTCTATAGATTACATGTCCTTCTTTTCTGAAGGCTCCAACCTTCTGCCATAGGAACATAAATGTAGATGGACAACCAAGGATATTCAAGGCTTCTTTTCGAAGAAGATTTCTTCTAGAGTCAAATTGAACACGTGTTGCTTATCATGGCTGCTACTTCCAATGAAGAACATGGGTAGATACTTCATAGTCTTTACAGATTCTTCTTCAATGTATAATATCGTTGGGGATTAGCTCCCTCCTAATCCCGGCTTCATGCATGAATGAGCAATATGCATGCTCTTCTTTTGGAATTCTGTGATCAGCTCCCTCCATCTGAAAGAGTCCATGCTTCTGTTTGCTGCATCTCTCTTTGCTTTCTACAAAGTGTCACAAGCCTATTCTGGTTTCCTTTTGATTTTTGACTTCCTTCGAGTCTGACTCCTCTGAGTCTCTTTAAGTTTGTTTCTATTTGTTTTGATTGTTGCCCATCTGGCAGTTGTGTCATCCTTATAAACTTCTTTTATGACAGCTTCCGCAAGGATTGTTCATCAAACATATTTCACAAGGGTACCTGCTCGGAACAAGAACAACAAGAGCAAACAATAAATATCTATCTAGAGGAGATGTTAGTTCATCTTGTAAACATGTACAATAAGCATCTATATCAATGGTATTCATATGCAGCCAAGTATTTATTGCACCTAACAATAATAGAGTCTTTTAAAGACTGCTTTCACCATTTGTAATGTAGCAACTATCACCCTTGATATACACAAATTTGAAGCTTAACAATTTAATCAAACCTGGAACCTGAAGCCTCAACTGTTGTGGAGGGTGCGCTTGTTCCTCTGAATGCACTGAATCCAAGATTATAGCTTGGACAAGGTCTCTAATACTTTTCCTGCAAACACACTCATGTTTTGCTAGATGATATAACTTAGATAGCATATACAAGTGCATACCTTTGAAACCTTGTAGCATATACAAGAGATTAGAAACTCAATCAAAAGATTCAATGATTAGAACAAGCTAGAAACTCTTAAAATTTCAACTTTGATCACAAAATCAATTTGACTAGAAGTGAACCTTTGACTTTGAAATTGACCAGTCAAACTTTGACTTTGACTTTGACCAAAAATTCAAACCTGACATTTTTGCTAGTTGAGGGTACCAAGAAGTGTGCTAGGCTAGGGCGCACTAGGATGTCAAGGAATTAGGTCAAATGCTTTACTAGAGTGCCCGAACACAAGGGTTAGGGTTTGTTGCAGCTGCATAATCAGAAAACCTAGCTGCAGCTGTAACTGCTGCCATAACGAGCTTAACAAATAACTTCCCAATCTATCTTCCAGTGGTTAGATTGTCTGAAGATAGTGTGGGCCCATAACCTGTTAGAATGAAAGAGATGTGCTCGTTTTTCCATAGACAATATAGCAATATTGTCACCCAACGATAGGCACGAAGCCACCCCCGAGCACCTTTAACCTTGATAGACAGAATAATTTTGGAAGCAAACCTTAAAACCAATAGCCAACCAAGATAGCATATCTCTCTCCAAGGCTAGCGTATCAAGCAAAGAATCCAAACCATAACCAAGTAGAAAGTCCAACCATAACCAAAAGCCAAAATCCCAGTTACAGTAGCTGCAGTTGCACTCCCTCTCCAAAACTTGCGCACCACTAGTTTGTGTGAGTTGTGAGAGTGTGAATGACAAATGAGCTCTAACGCCCTCTTATTTATAGTGCTCTTTGTCATCTGTCTAGACCGACTTCTTCTTTTAGAGGTTAACACTTAAATATTAATTATTTTATGGAGCTGACATGTCTTCTAGGGTTTCTACACATTTGTTTAGGGTTTCTCTTGCTTTCCAGAATATTCTAGTCTTGTCAAAGGTTACACGTAGAGGTTAATACCTCCCTCAGCTACCATAATATCAACACTAGTGAGTAGGATGATGTGTGTGACATTGTGCCAGGGTCGAAGGAAAAACTAGTTCCAGGTGGCTCTTCAAGAAGTACCTTCCTCGCTAAGAGGGAGTGTTGATGTTTGTAACATCGGACAGGTACTTCCACTTTGGTTTTGTGTCTAACATGTGAAATTCGTCCTTAATGCCTCTCAGGACTTGGGAGATTAACTTTAATAAAGTGATTATTAAAGTGAATGTACTTTTTGTAATTAATGGAGTTTAATTTAAGTCAAATGCCTATGTATTTGGCATTAGTGAGTTAAATTATATCCTAGCCATTAGATCTAAAGTGATGGTGAGATCTAATCTCAACCATTGATCACTTTGGAGATCTAGGGTTTTGGATTTAGGGTAAACTCAAGATTATAAAAGGTAGCCTAAGTGAAATGAGGATATACACCCAGAGTGAGATAGGAGATCTCATTGATTGGGTGGAGAAGGACTTTCATCCAAGTGTGCAGGGGAAGGGTCCGAGGAAAGGAGCAAAGGGGAAGTAAAGGAGTAGCAGCCAGGTGTGATAGGCTAGGCTATTTTGCTGTTTTGTATTATTCCTCAGGTGGGCCATTATCCCAGGACAAGAGCCCAGATTTTGTATTAATAAAATCAACAAGGTATTGGTTTTCCCTTGGGGATTTTTCCAAGGATGTTTACCTAGAAAATTACGCGTGTAATGTGTATGGTTTCCTTACTGTGCTTCTGTTGATTTATTTATTTTGATCATCAAAACTCAGTCGTGCTTTTATTCAAATTAATCTGCGTGATAAGTTTATTACAACAAGGGTTTCCTAGGAAGTAATTGTCGGGTGCTGGGTTGCCGAAATTTAATAGTAATTACTCCTTCAAAACTAGCTTTTCTTTTCTTCTAAAAACTTACAAGGAAAACTCCACAAGCTGTCCAAAAAAAACACTGCACGAATACCAAAAACACCTCAAACTGAGTGTAACAACTTGATGGGAGAGTATGGCATGTCCAGACGTCGATACGACTCTGTCCATACCACTGTACGAAGCTATTTTGTACGCTGTACTGAATTGGACGAGATTGCTGCACAAGATTGCGTGTTGTTGGAAATGTCTCTTTCTTGGTTGCCCGCTCTCTCTCCCTCTCTTTCGCTCAACCTGCTCAATTGCTTAAGTGTTCAAGTGTGTCATTGAATTCTCTATCTTGACCTATCTTCATAGTTTTAGTTGAGACCAAAACCCTAATCTATTTGTAAGATTTCTCCTAGTCTAAGTCATGCATGCATGAAATACACTTGTTAGACTCAATTGTTAAAAAGAAGAATTTCAGTTTTTAACTAAAGTGAATTACAAAATAGAATTTACTTTTCGAAAATAAAACTACTTTTCGAAAATAAAATTACTTTTCGAAAATATCTTGAACTACTTCTAGTTCTCGCACACTCACACAGAACCTGTGTGAAAGTTCTTGTCCAAGCTATAATCCTCAACACTCCCTCTTAGCGAGGAAGGAATTCTGCACTAATCCAAGTCTGTCTCTGAATGCCTCAAACTTCCCTTTTGCAAAGGGCTTGGTCAAAATATTAGTTACCTGCTGATCCGTGGGAATATACTAGAGCTTCACTGCTTCCTTTTGAACCCTGTCTCGTATGAAGGGATATTTGATCTCTATATGCTTGGACCTGTCATGAAACATTGGGTTCTTAGAGAGTTTGATACAACTCTGATTAGCATGGATGGCAAAGCCAAATCGCTATGCAAGGTGTGGGCGGAAAATGAATTTTAAAACTTAAGCAACCTCACATTATGGCACAAGATGGAGGACAAGCCTATCGGTTTTGGCCAAGGTGGGTAAAAATAAAACTAAAGCAAAAAATAAACTTAGATCCTAGCCTTCACGATATTGCATGGCTAGCTTAGCCAATCACTTTGCAAGGTGTGGACAAACAAAAAGATTATTTACACTTTACAGAAAATAAATATTTGGTAGAAAGAATGCAAGCCAAAGAGAGTCTCTTGGGCTACTTACAATGCTTAGAAAGTTGAGATAAAGAAGAGGGTTTGACACCACCACTCTAAGATGCTTCCTTGAGTGTTTTGGGGGCCAAATATGCAGAAATCCTCTCCAGAACCTGCAATAAACTTGCAAAAACAACAAGCTATTCTTGCTGAAAATTGCTAAAAGATGATTTAGATAAGTGATTTTATGAAAATATAATATTCAGAAATTTTAAAATAAAAAAATCTGAACATACAAGTAGATATTAGATTGCAGATTTTAGATAAAAGAAAGCCAAAAACTGATAGATATGTGACAGAAAATAGAAACATAAAATTATAGAAGCTTGAAATGGCTTGAAAAGTAGATTTTCAGATCTGAAATCAACCTTCCAAAACCCTTATTTGCAGTTTTTGCAAACCATTGCTACAAGACACACAAGAAGGTGAGAATGTTTTATAAATTTGCAAAATACTTTCTAAATAAAATAGGAACAACCCACAAAAGTTAGTGATAATACTTCCACTAATCTATCCCAAGCAAAATACTTTGCTTGGGTCTCCAAGTGTCAAAATGTAAAATAAGGAAATGCAATAGAAAATGACAACAATATTACCTCATAGATCCACAACACAATGACTCTTAGAATACTCTAAGAAACACAGGATATCCTTCAAAGCTTCTATTATTTCATTATCAAAGAAGAACTTGCCAAATGGCACCAAGAATCATGAGAGAAAGGGGAGAGAATGAGGAAGAGATGGGAGAGATTTTGGCATAGTAAACTTGCACTGAGAAAAGATGGAGAAATGAGGAGGGCTAGACATTCTTTTATACTTGGGAGAGAGGAAAGACCTTTCTTGGATGTGTTGAAATATTGTAACTGCAAAGAGTATTCTATTTATTATTGATGTAT
>CBVK0101188624.1:0-15151 GCA_900067695.1 Picea abies | reverse complement strand
TTTTGTGGATTGATCATGTTGGGTATTGTAAATGACCAAATCCCCTTTTGTGGATTGGTCAAACCGTAATTGTAATAGGCTAAATGAGAAGTCGGCCCGAGTATATATTAAAGTGGTTATAACCACCTAGAATGAGAAGTCGGCCTTGCCAGTGAAAAGACACCTTAGTTCAACGCCTGCTAGATTGTATAAATAAGAGAGGCTAGCACCTCATTTGTTCACTCACTCACTTGTTCATTAGAGCGCAAGTTCGAAGCTGCAGTTGGAGAAGAAGGAAGAGAGAGAGAGGCACATTCTTGGGAGAGGATTTTTTGTATTGTTTGAGTTATCTATTGTCATTGTATTGGCTATCTATATTAAGGAAGTTTTTGCTGGGTTTTCTCCCCCATGAGGGTTTCTCAGGATAAATGATGTGTCTCTTGTGATTGTGTATTTCTCAGTGATCCTATCTATGCTATGGTTATCTAGTAAATTGAAAAGAAACCTAATAATAGCCTAAACCTTAACATGGTATCAGAGCTAAGCTGAAGAGAACATCTTTCACAAGAAGAAGAAAAACGTCACTGTTGTCGTACATGCAAATTAGGGCTTTTTATTGAAGAAGAATTTCATTCCCAAAGCCATCTAGAAAAGTGCGCCCTTCCTCAAGGAACACTTTGGCATCATCAACGCACCTTTTCAGTGGGTAGATCTCCCGGAAAGTGAAACCCTAGTTTTCACCAGGTACTAGAAAACCAGAAGTACCAGAGTACCAGAAGTACCAGAAGTACTAGAAAACTAGAAGCACCAGTCCAAAAATCCGCTGATCAAGTTTGAAGGGGTAAAAGTTGGATTTTTTGAAATCTAATCACACCAGGCTACTCGCCTCAGCCAAGCGCACCTCCTGGTAAGTTCAAAATTCAAATCTGAGCATTTTCATTTTTTGGTCATTTTCCTTGCTCTAGGTAAAAGATGTCTGCAAGCACTAAGTTTGTTGACAAGCTAGAGGGTATGGAAAACTTCTGTGCCTGGAAGTATAGGATTGGACTCATTCTTGAAGACAATGACCTAGCAAGATTCGTTAAAGAAGAAGTACCAGAACCCGATGATGCTGCAAAAAAAACAAAGCACCAAAAGGACACAATTAGGGCTAAAAGAATCATTGCAGATTCTATCAAAGATCACTTGATTCCTCAAGTGTCTTCAAAGAAAACTCCAAAAGAAATGTTTGATGCCCTAACCATACTATATGAAGGAAGGAACATAAATCGGAAGATGAATTTAAGAAATCAACTCAAGAATACAAGGATGCAGAAAGGAGAAGCGATCCAGGAATATTTCTCCAGAATATCACAATTCAAAGAACAACTAGAAGCAATTGGAGATACTATAGACGAAGACGAACTCATAATGACGACCCTAAATGGTCTCACAAGACTGTGGGATGCATTCATCCAAACTATTTAGGGCCATCATTATGAGTAGCCAAGTTAGTGTTGAGGTTGCTGAGCTGAGTTTTATGCTGTTGCAAAGTACTTGAAGCTGCCGTCTCCCTACTATTGCAGATCTGTTGAACCATGACCTCTCTAGCATGGATCCGACCCCTCACTCTTTGAGCCGCGACCCTCTCTAAGCTCCCTGTAACCTTTGTCCTGTGTGAGGGTTTGGGTCCTTGGATTTTTATGTGTGTGTGAGGGTTTAAGCACAAAACTTGTGTGTGGTGTCTATGTGTTTTTCTCCTCTTGGTGGCAAGAAAGTCTACTCATCTCTTGGCAAGAGATCTAACCTATATGGTAGATCTATGATCCAGAATTTTTTTTGAGCACAATTACAAGTGGATTTACATCTATTGTGTGTGGCATGGACTCCTACAAAGGAAAGTCTACAAGGTAAGTGACTTGTTCAATTTATTATGGTTCAAGTTGTTATTTATCATGATCTAGATCTGTTTAATCTTGTTTAGATCTGATCTATATCAGATCCATAGATTAAACCTTCATCTATTTATCTAGATCAGTTTTATGCTTAGATCAATTTATCTTTATCTAGATCTGTCATTCCTTGTTTTTGAAGTTTGTTAAATTTTTAGAAGCTGCTCATTATCAGATCTGGGTATTAGTTTGAGTTTTGATGTCTTTCCTTGTTTCTGAAGTTTGTTAAATTGCTCATTATCAGATCTGGGTATTAGTTTGAGTTTTGTATAAAGATCTACATCAACATTGTAGATTAGATTTGAATATTGCTGATTATTCTATATCTACTAATCTTAGCTAATATCTAACTCTGCTAGCTTAGATTTGAGTGACAGTACCCACTCAGGAATTTGTTTACAAACTAGAATCAATTTATTGTTTCTCTGTTCAGATTTTAAGCAGTGTTGTTTTGTTTACTATTCTGAGAATGAGACTTAGTTGTTATTCTAACCGAAAATTGAAAAAGACAGTGCTGTTCTGCATTACTTCTCTAATTCTAACATGGTATTAGAGCTAAGGGTGTGAAGAGAGCTCAAGGATATAATCTTGATCCTACACAGATCCACTAGTTAGGGTTGTTTTGCAGAGATCAACAACACTTAAACCAATTCAGATCTCAGCATGGTCTCCACATCAGTAAAGGTTGAAGACAGACTCATAGGGGCCTCTAACTTCAATGCTTGGAAGTCCAGGATAGTAAACATTCTTGAAGAGAATGATCTAGAAGAGCTGATTACTAGGGTTATTGAAGAACTCACTTCAAACACAGCCAGAGCAGCTTATAGGAAAAAACAAGCCAAGGTGAAGAGAATCATTTTTGATTCTGTTAAGGACAACATGATGCCAATCATTGGTCACCTAAGGATTGCCAAAAAATGTTTTGATGCTTTGGCAAACCTCTATGAAAAGAAGGCACCAACTCAAAAAAGAATATTGAAGAAACAACTACGTACTTTGAGAATGGGTAAAGATGATTCAGTTGCTACTTTCTTCTCCAAAATTGCTCAAACTAAAGAGCAACTTATTGCAATAGGAGTTCCGGTAGATGATGATGACCTTGTGCAAATTGCCTTTGATGGACTTCCTGGGTCATGGGGAGTTTTTCTTGCATCTGTAAATGGAAGAGAAGTCCAGCCTAACTTTGACAGACTATGGCATGACTGCTTAGAAGAAGAAGGAAGACTTAAAAGCATAAATGAGTCTTCACTTCTAAGAGATCATGCCCTTTCAGTGAAAACCAAGAAATGGAAGAAGTTCCCTCAAGTTAAAGGCAAAGGTAAGAAACCCCAAGGTAATCTATCTCATCTCAATCCTCATTTGTCTAAAGTTAAATGTTTTAACTACAATAAGCTAGGCCATTATGCAAGAGATTGCAGGAATCTCTCCTCTCAGCAAAAAAGAAGAGGAAGATTCCAAGTCTCAGTTGTCACTGAAGAGACTAAACCTCAAGAGGAGCTTCAAAGAAGACAAACCAGGGCTGCCACCAAAGAGCAAGAACAACAAAGAGAATATTATCTTATTTCAGCTCTTTCCGACATTATTACCAAGTCAGAGGGGATTTGGTTAATAGACAACGGTGCTTCCAAACACATGACAGGTTTCAAACAAAACCTTGCAAACTATCAAGACAAGAAATTCAAGGCAAAGGTAGAACTAGGTGATGATGGCACCTATGACATAAAAGGTTTTGGATCTACCTCTTTCCGATTCCACTTAGGTAATATCTTTCACATTGATGAAATTCTTTATGTTCCTGGACTAAAGAAAACTTTAATCTTTGTTCCAGTTTTAGAAAGTAAAGGTTTTTCAGTAGCTTTCTTCAAAGGAAAGGCCCTCTTGTGGTCCACAAATAAAGATATAAACATTGCTATAACTATTGGAACTCGTGAGAGTGGACTTTATAAAATTTTAGGTCAGGTTGTTCAAGCCCTAGTTCATGAGATGATAAATCCCTGCGAGCTTTGGCACATAAGATTTGGACATCTCAACTACAACGCACTTCCAGGTTTGCAAAAGATGGTGACATGTATGCCAGTATTTTCTGTTGAGCATGATAGTGTTTGTAGAGGTTGTGCACTTGGTAAGAATACAAATAAACCCTATCCTCTCAGTAATAGAAAATCAAATGGAATTTTGGATTTAATTCATTCTGATCTTTGTGGGCCCATGACTGCACCGTCGATGAATGGTTGTATTTATTATATCATTTTTATTGATGATTGTTCGCGTAAAACTTGGATTTATTTCTTAAAGACTAAAGATGAATCTTTTAGCAGATTTCAAGATTTCAAGAGTCTTGTTGAAAATCAAACAGGAAGACAAATCCGAGTTTTCAGAACAGATAACGGAAAAGAATTTGACTCCTTCAAATACGACAAACTCTGTCGGGCTTTTGGAATTAAGAGGGAGCTAACTGTGCCATACAACTCTTAGCAGAATGGGGTTGCTGAAAGAAAGAATAGAACTATCTATGAAGCAACCAGGGCCATGATGCATGACCAAAACTTAGCTCTATTACTTTGGGCCGAGGCTGGCAGTACTGCAGTCTACATTCAGAATAGATGTCCGCACAAAGCCCTTGAAGCGAAAGCTCCTGAAGAAGTTTTCACCAGAATTAAGCTCTCAGTTGATCACTTGAGAATCTTTAGCAGTCTAGTCTATATACACATTCCAAAAGAGAAGAGGACTAAGCTAGAGCCCTCCGGTAAGAAAGGAACCTTTGTGGGATATAGTGAAACCTCAAAAGCTTACAGGATTTATATCCCAGGTCAAAAGTTCATCGAAGTAAGCAGAGACGTGACTTTTCATGAAGAAACAACTTTTCGTTGGGCTAGAGAACTTCCATGTGATTTAGGGGAGCAGGAAGCTCCACCACTTGATTCTCCAGATTCTCCTCTTCTAGATGAGCAGTGGGAGGAAACTTCAGAACTTCCAGTGGATCCCTCAAGGGATACTATTGAGTTTCCAATGGAGATACCTCCTGTTAAAAGGAAACCAGCCTGGTGTCGGGAAATATTGAAAGAAGCAGAAAAACATTCTTTTCCTAAGGGCACCTTCAGAGAAAGCAATAAACCAGATAAGTACTCCGGTCTCATAGCTAATTTAAATACTGTGATTGACTCAGAACCTTCCACATTTGTAGAAGCCTCCAAACATCAAGTGTGGAAAGATGCTATGAATGAAGAATATGATTCTATTCTAAAGAATGTTGTATGGACCGTAGTTCCTAGACCCCATGGCAAATCAGTAGTAACTTCAAAATGGCTTTATAAGATAAAGCATGCAGTAGATGGAAGTATTGAGAAATACAAGGCGAGATTCGTAGCTCGTGGTTTCTCTAAAAAAGAAGGAATTGACTACGACGAGATTTTTGGTCCAGTTGCCAGGTATACTTCAATCATGATTATTATCTCTCTTGCAGCAGTATTTGGTTGGAAACTTCACTAGATGGACATTAAGATTGCTTTTCTTAATGGTGAAGTTGAGCAAGAAGTATATATTGAGCAACCTGAAGGCTTTGTGATACATGATAAAATATCTCATGTGTGCAAACTCAAGAAAGCCCTGTACGGGTTGAAGCAAGCTCCGAGAGCTTGGTATGGTAGAATAGACAGTTTTCTATAAAGTCTTGGATTCACCAAGAACATAGCAGATCCAAATCTTTATATAAAGATTGTTCAAAATCATCCAGTTATCCTAGTCTTATACGTGGATGATCTGTTCCTCACTGGAGAGAAAAACTTGATAGCTCAGACTAAGAGGGAGCTTTCTGCAGAGTTTGAAATGAAAGACTTAGGGCTCATGTATTATTTCTTAGGCTTGGAGGTATGGCAAAAACCAGGTGAGATCTTTCTCTCTCAAGGGAAATATGCAGTTGATGTTCTCCACAGATTTGGCATGTTGGACTGCAAGTCCATGACTACTCCAATGATCTCTAATTTAAAGAAATTACAAGATCAGGTCACAGGTTCAGATCCAGAAGACCCTACCTTATATCGGCAGATCATTGGGTCTTTGATGTATCTCGTACATACGAGACCAGACATTTGTTATGCGGTAAATGCTCTCAGTCAGTTCATGTGTGAACCAAAGCATATACATATGGTTGCTGTGAAGCATATTCTGAGATATGTTCGGAGAACTATAGCCTATGGTCTCAGATACACGTCCAGTGGAGGTGTAATGCTCCATGGTTTTACAGATTCAGATTGGATGGGTAGTACAGTGGATCGGAAGAGCACTTTCGGATATTGCTTCAGTTTGGGTTCGGCAATGATTTTTTGGTCTAGCAGGAAACAGGGCTCCATAGCCCAAAGCACTGCAGAAGCATAATACATTGCTGCAAGTGCTGCTAGCAGAGAAGCAGTGTGGCTTAGGAAGCTACTTTCAAAATTCAGACTTGTTCAGATCAGAGCTTGAACCCATAGTCATTCACTGTGACAATCAGAGCTGTATAAAGCTCACCGAGAATCCAGTGTTTCACGACAGATTGAAACACATTGAGATGAGACACTACTATGTCCGGGACATGGTTCAGAAGAACGTTCTCAGCATTCAGTATGTTCCGACGGCAGAATAGACGACATATATTTTTACCAAGCCACTGTCACTGACAAAGTTTGGATACTTTCGTGACAAGCTTGGTGTAGCTGAGAATGCCTCTCTTGCTGAGAGAGAGTGTTGAATTTAAAGCAGCTGCAAGAGCCATTCTCCGGGAGGATGGCAAAGACCCTAGCCAAGATCTAGGGCCCCCAGTGCACTCCTGGGGTTATTGGCCTGGGACCAAACAGTCAGTGCCATGGCAAAAGACCCTTGTTAGGGCCCCCAGTATATGACTGGGGTTCTTGGTCTGGGACTAAGCAGTAAAGACCCCTGAGAGGGCCCCCAATATATGACTGGGGTTCTTGGTCTGGGACCAAGCAGTTAAAGTCCCTAGATATGTCTAGGGCCCCTGAAAATGTTCCGGGTACCCATGCCTGGGGCATGGGTTGATCCTTGGTCTCGTACCTTGGAGGATAAGCCCCCAGAAATGTTCTGGGGCAACCTGGTCCTTGATCAAGCAGTTGTTGGTGTATGTCCCTCCTTGAAGGTGGACATGACCACATGAGGGATGTATCCCATATGCAATGATGATAAAATTAAAAAGGTCACTTTGAGAATGAATGGACAAGTATTGCCACCTAGTCACCCTTCCTAAACCCCCCCCTTCACCCTTGCTTATGTTTATTTGGGGTTTTGTTTTTGCTTTAGGGGTTAATGAGAAAATATAAATTAAATGTTTTAATTATAACATGATTAATTAATATTTATTAATTAAACATGTTATTTTAATTAATATTTTTATTACCCTAACCTAGCCTAAAAAGTATAAATAGAGATCCTACCTCTATCTTTATTACACACACTTATGTTATCTTTAAAAGGGTGAGCGGATCTCCTCCTTGTAGCTGCGGCTTTCCTTCAACAGTTCGGTTCAGTCCTGGTCATTCTTGTTGACAGTTGATGTGATGAAGGTCTCTCCCTGCTGATGCCAACTGTGTTGAGGTTGCTGAGCTGAGTTTTATGCTGTTGCAAAGTACTTGAAGCTGCCGTCTCCCTCCTATTGCAGATCTGTTGAACCGTGACCTCTCTAGCATGGATCCAGCCCCTCACTCTTTGAGCTGCAACCCTCTCTAAGCTGCCTGTAACCCTTGTCCTGTGTGAGGGTTTGGGTCCTTGGATTTTTATGTGTGTGTGAGGGTTTAAGCACAAAACTTGTGTGTGGTGTCTATGTGTTTTTCTCCTCCTGGTGGCAAGAAAGTCTACTCATCTCTTGGCAAGAGATCTAACCTATATGGTAGATCTATGATCCATAATTTTTTTTGAGCATAATTACAAGTGGATTTACATCTATTGTGTATGGCATGGACTCCTACAAAGGTAAGACTACAAGGTAAGTGACTTGTTCAATTTATTATGGTTCAAGTTGTTATTTATCATGATCTAGATCTGTTTATTCTTGTTTAGATCTGATCTATATCAGATCCATAGATTAAACCTTCATCTATTTATCTAGATCAGTTTTATGCTTAGATCAGTTTATATTTATCTAGATCTGTCATTCCTTGTTTCTGAAGTTTGTTAAATTTTTAAAAGCTACTCATTATCAGATCTGGGTATTAGTTTGAGTTTTGATGTCTTTCCTTGTTTCTGAAGTTTGTTAAATTGCTCATTATCAGATCTGGGTATTAATTTGAGTTTTGTATAAAGATCTACATTAGCATTGTAGATTAGATTTGAATACTGCTGATTATTCTAGATCTACTAATCTTAGCTAATATCTAACTTTGCTAGCTTAGATCCGAGTGACAGTACCCACTCAGGAATTTGTTTACAAACTAGAATCAATTTATTGTTTCTTTGTTCAGATTTTAAGCAGTGTTGTTTTGTTTACTATTCTGAGAATGAGACTTAGTTGCTATTCTAACTGAAAATTGAAAAAGACAGTTCTGTTCTGCATTACTTCTCTAATTCTAACATTGCCGAAGAAAGGGAACCCTCAAAGAAGGCCAAGCAGGATAAAACAAACTTCTTCTTCTAAGTCAAGGTAACAATATTCTTCAAAGTTCTTGTACATACCATGTTTACATAGTTTCTGTACATATCATACATATCTATTTCTTAGAAGATAAGATGTTCAAGTGAAACAATACTTATGGAAGAATAACAAGGTAAGGATTGCTATCGTGATAGACTACAAGTCAAGCAATACACATGAAAAGATGAAGTACGTTGACAATCCTTGGTAACAATTCCTGTGGAAACTATTATACAAGTAACAACTGCCAGATAAGCCGAGATCATAATCAAACCTGAAGAGACCCAGAAGAAGTCAAAACAGAAAGAAGTCAACAATCAAGAGAAAATTAGAAAAAGACTTGTGACACTTTGCAAAAGGCAATAAGGATGCAGACAGAAGCGTGGACTCTCTTAAACAGAGGGAGCTGATTACATAATTCCAAAAGAAGAGCACGCCTTCATGTATGAAGCAACGATTAGGAGGGAGCTAATCCTAAATGATATGATCCATTGAGGATTATGAAGTATTTGTCCATGTTCCCATTGAAAATAACAGCCATGATAAGCAACACGTGTTTAGTTTGACTTTAGAAGAAATCTTCTTCTTCGAAAATAAAAGCCTTAAAATATCCTTGGTTGTCCATCTACATCCATGATCCTATGATGAAAGGAAGAAGTTGGAATATTTAGGGCATGGAATCTATAGAAGACTCCATGGGCCCAAGAGCTAAAGAGAAACATGAGGAAGAACATGAAGATTCCAAGAAAGAAAGAAAAACCAGAACAACCAAGTATTATACCAAGAATCATAACTTATGAATAGAAACATTGCGAGATTCAAAACTAGAGGTTCTTCCAGAAGACTATGACGACGATTTGTTCCAGTAAATCAGATATACCTCTTGCAGTATCCATGGATTAAAATTCACATGTAAAAGACTGTTCTTCCCAACAAAGCAAGTGATAAAGAAGCTTATACTAGAAAGAGACCCATGTATGCAGATATAAGAAGACCTTGTATGGATTCAAACGACTTGATGCAGAGTATCTCATATAGAGCAAAAGCGTGGTGAAAACCTTCTATGACAGAAATAGTGTATCAGAATGGTTACTCAGAAGTCCGGGTTGATGGATTGCTAATACATGGAAAACTCTTATGATGATAGAAGAAGTGCTACTTGGATATGTTTTAATTTGAACCTTGCCATGATGTCATGAGCTAGCAGAAAACAGAAGTACTGGATTCAACCATGAAATATTGTAAAGATCAGAGCTATATGAAGCCTTCAGAGAAAACTAGTGTTCCATGACAAACCGAAGTACATTGAGATCAAGCATTATATTCTCCATGATGAAGTCTAGAAGAAAGAAGTGGTTCTCCAATATATCTACACAGATGAACAGATAACAAATATTTTGGTAAAGCCTCTGTCCAAGATGAAAAGTTTGCGTACTTAAGAGAGAAACTGGGGCTTGTGGAGACGACTTCCTTGTTGAAAAAGGAAAGAGATTATTCCCAGGTTGGGAGGGAGCACTGATATGTTATTGATTTATGGACAGTCATTTTTCAGTTCGAAAAATGGTCCAGGATGAGCAATTCCTTTCCAGTTCGGAAAGTGGTTTGAGATTTCTGACGGACATGCATTTTCCAGTTCGGAAAATGGTCCAAATCGGACAATCATTTTTGTAATGAAAATGGTCCGATAGATTGCTGATGTACCATAGGCAACGATTCCCCTTGTGGCCAGTGTGAGGAAATGGTCTAGGACAACCATTCTTCTTGGTAGTCACTCTGAGTAGTGGTCAAGTAGAATGGTCCGCTTTACCGGGCAATCATTCTTTCGAAGTTCACAGTTGTGAGCAGTTTCGAAGAATGGTCTGTTTTGGAGGTTGGTGCAGGACAATCATTCCCTAGGGCAAACTCATTCTTTCCAAGTTGCACTGTGATTAGTGTCGGAGGAATGGCCCAATTAGGTGAATGGTTCAGGTTCAGCAATCAGGGACAAGCATTCCCTAGGGCAGACTCATTCTCTCCAGGTTGCACTATGATTAGTGCCGGAGGACTGGCCCAATTATGTGAATGGTCTAGGCTCAGAAATCAGGGACAATTATTCTTCTATGCTTGAGAAGAATAGTCCAGATAGCCCATGGCTGATGTTTTACCTTCTGAGGGAAGATGCTCTTCCAGATCTCACAGATGTGAGTGGAAGAATGGCCCAGATGACTCAGTTTGTATCATGATATTGTTATGCAGGTTGATATCAGATGATATGATTACTGTGGAGACTGTGTGTCTCTAGACAGTAGTTGTATGCCACTGTGGTGGATGTATTCCACTGGTTGTGACTATGTGTCACTGGTTTATAGCCGTGTGCTACTTGGTGTGGTTGTGTACCGCTGGATAGTAGTTGTTTACTACTATGAATAGACACAATTGTGTTCTATTGGATGGCATTGTTTTGATTGACATGGAGTGTTGGAAATGATTACCAACAAGATGGATAGTCAGTGTGCTGGTGGATAGACATTCTCCAGGCGGAAAATGGTCCAGGATAGTTATTCTTCTAGGACATATGTCCGGATTAGAAGAATAGTCCTTGTAGCCCATGGCGTGGCTTCCAACATCTGTCAGAACAATTATTCTTCTAGGACATATGTCCAGATTAGAAGAATGGTTCTTGTATCACTCTGTGAAGTGAGTGACTTATTGATCATCATGCCTGATTACTTAGATGGAGTATGGCTTCGAGAGATGATGCATTTGATGCTATCAGATGATACTGATAGTGATAATGGTGCTTGTGATTTGATCATGAGATAGCCTGTGTGGCTACGATGATGCCACCAGTTGAATGGTATGTTTGCGCTCAAGACCATTGTTTTCAATACCTCCCTAGCTAGGAGGGAGTGTTGATATTATGGTAGCTACGGGAGGTATTAACCTCCGCGTGTAACCCTGACAAGGATAGAATATTCCGAAAAACAAGAAGAAACTCTAAAGCTTTGGACATAACCCTAGAAGACAAGTCGACGAAAGAAACTATTTAATATTGAGTCTTTAGCCTCCAGAAAGAGAAGTCAGCCCAGATAGCTAAGAAAGAGCAGTATAAATACAGGATGCCAGAGCCCATTTGTACACACACAGCTTGCAACTGCAGAAATTTAGTAAGTGCACAAGTTTGGAGAGTAGCTATAGTTGCAGCTACTGTAACTAGTATTTTCGGTTTTAGCCTTGGACTTTCTCTTGGTTATGGTTTGGACCTTTTGCTTGGTACGCTAGCTCTGGAGAGTGGTACACTACCTTGATTGGCTTTTTGGACCTAGGGTTTGCTTCCAGAATTATTCTCTCTATCAAGGTTAAGGTGCTCAAGGGTGGCTTCGGCCTATGGTTGGGTGACAATATTGCTATATTGTCTATGGTTAAACGAGCACACCTATTGCTACTTTTGTTCTTATAGCTATGTAACTATCTACTCTTACATACATACTATTAATTTTGACAAAGTAAAGCAATCGTTTTCTTCTTCTTTATTTTAAAATAGTTCTAACTTCTTAGGCTAGAACCATAACCCAAGACAAGCCAAATCCTGAATGGCTTCTTAAAATCAAAATATCTTATTTAGGTATAATATAGGTTAATTTATCAAAGAGTTAAACTTCACAGTAAGTGTATCCAATGTGCTAACATGTCTGTCATGAACCAGTTTGCGATTATCAATATTTGGATAAGTGATATGAATTTGCAGATATTGCATTCACATAAGGAAATTTGCGTTCACATGTCTATTTGAGTATGGGATGAGTCTGCCTAAGATGATATAATAGTCTCTGATAATTCTGTTTTTCCAAATATGTTTGCAGCTGTGTACCTCTATACAACTTCAGTTATACATATGACTATGTGATGTCTTCATCAGAGAGTTTTGTTGACAGGTAAGTTTTCTTGTGGACAGGAAATTTTTTTTACACAAATGAAATGGATGATGCCATTCTTGATTTGGAAATTTCTAATATGAGGCTAGAGTTCCTATTCCTTCATCTTGGTGATGACCACAAGGGAGCTTTGTCTCTGTTCACAATTTCTTTTCACAATTTCTTTTGAGTTGTGGCTATTGTGATAATATTCAATATATTATTCTTATTATTGAGGCGTTCTGTGATTCTTTATTATTATTGAATACATTATTCCTATTGGGAGATGAATCAAGCATCCCCATTGGTTGTACCTTACATGCTGTTTAGTCCCTTTGATCGTTTGTAATCACCTGTGGATATTAATAAACTTTCAATTTCATTTTCAGTTTCTTTTTGAAGTTTAAACTTTAGAAGTTATTTAGCTGTGAGTTAAATTATTCTCTGGAGACTTATCAAATATCATGTGTCACATTATTATAATTACCAGCTTTAGTGACACAAAGGAAGGGCGTTATAATCCCAAAATGTCTGGAACAATCCCAGTGGAGAAATGGAGAAAAGGTTCTCAGGTAAGTTGACATTTCAGGTTTCACTCAGAGAAATTGCAGGTCCTGATTATCATTTAGGTTGATAAAATATGATACATACTCCTCATACTGAATGGCTCTAGAAGCTGACATATTTTGCAGTGGGCTACTTTAATCAGGAAGCATGCAGAAGTTATAGTGGCGGATGATACAGTTTTTCCGGTGTTTCAACTTCATTGTAAGGTGACTCAAGTTCTGTATAAATCATGGTGAATCTTATTATAAAGTTTGTATTCTGCCATGATTTATTGCTAGTGTTATAACTAATTTGAGAAATGCATGCGATTTTTTCATAAAAGAGTGTGTCTGCTAAGTATATTTCATGTTCTTCCTTAACCGAGTTAATTCAGAATCCTTGAATTTAGTCGTCCTTTCTACCATTTTGCTGTCATTACTTTTGTTGATGAGCTGATTAAAAAACTCAATTGTCCATGCCTGTTTCTCAGCTCACCTCCATCCCTGTCACCACACCATTCTACCATGTTGAAATCACCCCCAGTATATAATTGGCAGCTGGAAGAGATGAGCCATCCAGTTTTAAATTTAAACTCTCTTGGAGGTAGAGTTAGCTGCATAGACACAGCAGAAACCCAGCAGCCTGTCCTGTATAGCATCAACGTGATCAAAGGCTTAAACAAATTGCTGTTCAAACTTCACAGTCACACTCTAGCTGGCTGCTGGAAATTCAAACCACTCTAGAGTCCAATATGAAATGAGAATGAGAGTGAAATGAGGAGTTATATGCCTATAGGGTTGCCTTAAAGGAGGTCCCACTCTTTGTTTCCCTCCTAAACCTTTATTTCAGCCTTCTCCAAGCTTTCTGCATGTGGGGTCTGTTACCTCCTGAACCTGCACTTCAAAGTGGTAGTCATAAAACACAAAGTGCATCCCAGGGGAACTTAGGAAGGCTGCCCACTGTCATCACAGCAGCTCTTCCTCTCACTTTAGGTTCGCTCTTCTCCAACACAAAGGGGGGCTTCCCTAAGGATTACTAAAGCTATGACAACAAGGCTCAAGGTGAATATGAAGGGTTATCTTTAGCAAAACAAATACATTGTAGAATAGTAAAATCAGGTGATGGAAGAATGGTACTAGTGCCTATCCAATGTCGGGCCAATGGAGTCAAGAGGTCAAACTAAGAGATTAGTTTTATGAATGGTTAAGACAAATAGAGCTGTTATACATGCGATAATAAGCCTTAACATGCTGTTAAATAATGCAGTAATGTACTTGGAGGTCCCTAAAGGTGCCACTCTCAAACCATGCTACAAGGGTGTGTCTTATGAAGTATTAATCCAAAATCAACTCTCAACAAGATGATAGATGTAAGATAATACATTCAGAAATAAGACATCAAAGGATATTAATAGGGGAAGAATCCTCACTTTAAACCCTTCCAATGGAGTAGATATACTCTTCCCTTATGGCCTCTCATAACAAGTTCTCTGCAAATAACTTCTAGCATCAACACTAACAATTATATATGAAAACAAGCTTCACATATGATAAGCAAGAACCCTTAAACTTTCCATTAAGCCTTCAAGAAGATATTCAACAAAGCTCCAATAGGAGAACTCTTCACAAATCCAACCATACAAATGATGGACAAAGCTACTCTTTAAATAGAATTAAGCTCCATCTCCTTTTGCAATAAAATATTAATTGTTTGCCTAGGTCCACAACTCTCTCCAAGAATAAATGATAAACTAGGCTTAGAGTTATCTAGATACTGTTAAAGTTTCTGCTATTATTAGGTTACTTTCAATTTACTAGATAACAATAGCAAAGACAGGATCACTGAGAGAAACACAATCACAAGAGTACACAAGCATTTATCTTGGGAAACCCTCTAGGGGAAGAAAACCCAGCAAAAATTCCTTAATATAGATAGCCAATACAATGCCAAGATAATGAACCAGACAACAAAGAATATCCAACACTGAGCAACACGCCTCTCTCTCTTGCTTCTTCCGGCAACCGGCAACTGCAGCTTCCTTCAAAACTTGCGCACTAGATGAGTGAGCTGAATGTGTATCTTCACTGGCAGGGCCGACTTCTTCTTCTGGGTGGTTATAACCACCTTTAATATATTATGGGGTCGACTTCTTATTTAGCCTATTACAATTAGGGTTTGACCAA
>CBVK0101188623.1:0-29133 GCA_900067695.1 Picea abies | reverse complement strand
AGAGTTTGGAAAAACACTTAAAAGAGAACTCTCTCAGTTCCTTTTTCGTAAAATAGTCTGGATGAGACCGAAAAAGAGATAAATTATCGCTCACCAGACGCGTACTTCAAATACTTTAGCGAGTGTGAAAATAGCAAGGTCACTCGGCGATCTTTTCATGTTTAGAGAGTCTGAAAAGAGCTTAAAGAGAACTCCAGGGGGGTTCCTTTTTCGTATAACCTTGTTGAGCCTGAAAAAGTGATAAAACTATGCTCAATCACATTCTTATGTTTTTCACGAGCGTAAGAACGGACAAAAATGACGCTCGAGGTTTTATGTAAAAACCATAAAAAACAATAAAAAACACACCATAACGGAGAAAAATATGTCCATATCCTTGTATGCAATCATTAATGTCATCACACCTGCAAGTCATTACACTCATCTTGATATTAGGAATTAGGTTTAATCAATAAATAAGCATAAAAACCCAAAATGTCATAGTAAAAAGTAAATTAAACGAGTAAATAAACATTTTTATCATATCATTTCACATTTCCACTATTAAGCTCCAAAACCCCCTTTTTACCCTCTGAGATTGGCGTCGATTTTCGGGAGCTACAAGAGATCATTCAACGAGCCGTCTGCAGCATTAAGGTAAGTGCTTCATCTTTGACATTTTCATGGTTTAAATTTTGAATTTCATTGGTTAATTTTTTAGTTTCAAATTATTTTTTGAACTCTACATGCACATAGGCATTCTCGTAGGAAACCCATACGGGGCTTGCGAGAATGATGCGTTCTCGTAGGTGAGACTTGAGCCACCTGGGAGGTGTTCGCACTGTGTAAATGAGGCACCTGTGAGAACCGCAGAACCCAATTTTTTTTTTTAAATATTTAGCCAATGAAAAAGATCCAGATCATGAACAAAATCATTAATCCTCCTTTTATGTTCCTTGTGCAGATAAATAGCCATAAACATGGTGCTTGAGTGGTGTGAACGAGAACATGAAGAGGATAATGCAAATGCCAAGAATCATCCTCCCACCATAGCTGCATTGAGAGATTGTGGGCTCTTAAAATATTTTCGCATCCCAGGCATGAGGGCCCAAGTCAGACTACTGGAGTATCTAGTCCGTATGTGGGACCCAAATCAACAAGTTTTCAATGTAGGAGCTCACACATTGTCGATAGACATTGAGGACATATACTTTTTGACTGGATTTTCCAAGCACGAGTATTATGTCAGCCTGACCGGTAGTAGAGGTGGTGGATTAAAGATGAGTGAGTACTACAATCAATACTGTGTACTTGAGGCTGAGAGGAAAAAGGGAAAAGTTGCTATCTGGGGGGTACAAGACTTGACCCTCCACACTATCCTCTTTACTATAGCTTGGATGGCCAGGATTTTTGCTCCTCATATGGCATTACAGAGCTACTTCCAGTATGCCATCGAGTGTATAGAGCCTTGAGTATTCAACTGGGCAGATGTTGTGCTTCGCAGTATCAAAAGGCAATTAACCAAATGCAGGCAAGGTGAATTGAAACAATTTGGTTATGGATCTTTGTTAGTGTCCTTCTTCCTCGAGAGGGTCCCCGTATTTAGACTATAGGTTGAGTGGGACTTCCCAGGTCCTAGGGATCCAAGAATGTTGAGATGGTGTCGGCTCATGGCCCGACACGTGGCAAGACCAATCGTCAAGTATGACGATATTTTCTTTGACTGGCTTCAAAACCAGATGTTGATGGTCGATGACTATGCTTATGTCGGGTTGGATTTTTGAGGAGATCCAGATTTAGCACTGCCTGAGGACGCTCAGTGGGGAGACCTTGGTAAGAAGTACACACATTTTCTCTTTTTAAATGTTTTTTAATTTTTTATCATATTCAAATGTTTTTGTTTTATATATTTATCCAAAGACTAACACAAAATGTTTGTCGATAACACAGATGTTGGAACGTATAGACCTCCTACCACTTCTCCTATCCAGCGACAAGAAGAGGTAGCAGCAACAACACCACAGTATGCCGAAGATTATCAGGTGGTGGAACAAAATTTAGAGGGCCTGACAACAGACATTCCAGATATGACTCTGGAAGAGGTTCCACGACGCGATCAGTGTCACACTGTAGGGGTATCAGCAGCTATGGGTCGAATGCTCCATAGAGTTGCTAGGGTAGTCGTGTGTTATCGTGAACGTCATCCATGATGTTACTTTGTAGAAGCTATGAGCTTCAAATTTTGATATTTTGGTCTTCGGACAAACTATTTGTAAAAAACTCTTTTGATCGTTATATATACAGATGGCTTCTACCGGTTTACTTTATATTGTGTGAATTTTAATGTGTTTGATTTATAAATGGTTCAAATGTTTGTCCAATACATAATTAGCCAATGCATCTGTTAATGTATTAAAACATCTAGGAATATGCTGATATTCAATGTGATCAAAATATCATTCCAAGAGACGAATTCGCAAATACACCCGTAACAAAGTAGGACTTCGAATAGAGTAGATATTACTTAGCTGTAGCACTACAAGATGCGATTCAAGTCACACAAACAAATGACGAATTCCAAGTGAGATAGCATTAACCAATAATTCAATAATGGCGCTATACTCTGCGATGTTGTTGGTTGCACGGCCAAGACATACACATCGTAAAGATATAAGTTTGTTTGTTGGGGCAAATATTTCCCATGCAGCGGAAGCTAGGTTCCGAGTACTACGGCTAGCACCATCAGCGAAACCAATATAGGGTAGCGAAGACTCCAACCTCTGGCAATCAAACACAACGTCACATAAGGGAAGAGACTAGATAACGTCAAAAGCAACCTAAAGTAACACACACAAAGTATGATACATAAAATACAAGTACTTCTACACAAATGATTTATGCATAGTACTTCTTCAAGTACAACCCATTCCTGGGTTCACTCAAAGGGATACCATCGTAATTGACTAGCTCATATGCTCCTTTTTCCAAAACTGGTCGAACAATATAAGGACCTCGCCACATTGGTTCGAATTTCCTAGCTCCTAACACATCTCGATCCTGTTCATAGAGAAGAACAAGATCACCTTCAGAGAAAATGCGAGGTTTGACATGCTTGTCATACTGTGCCTTGACACGTTTCTTCTGGGCTTTGATTACTAGAGTGGCGTCACGTCGAGTTTCGTCTAATTGCATTAGATACAATAGATGTTCTTCTTCAGCAAAAGTATTGGGTAAAAGTTTGACAGCTAGCTTCAGAGAAGGTATCTCACATTCTATAAGAAGAATGGCTTCTACACCATAGACCAATCGAAAGGGTGTAAACCCAGTAGCAGATTTGACAGATGTTCGATACGCCCACAATACCGAAAACAACATTGTGTGCCAACTTGTTTTATGAATGCCTATCATCCGATGAAGCATAGTTATAAGAACTTTGTTGATTTCTTTGACCTTGCCATTAGCTTGTGGATAATAGGGTGTTGAGTTATCATGATGAAGACCCAACTTTTTCGTAAGTTAAGACATCATAGAATTCCTAAAATGACTACCGTGATCAGTAATGATAGCTTGCGGAACACAAAAATGAGCTATGACATGGTTAAAAAGAAACAACGCTGTAGTCTTTCTAGTATTATTGAATGTTGGCATCGCCTTGGCCCATTTTGTAAAGTAATCAACAGTTACAATGATGTAACCATGCCCCCGGGCCAAGTGAGGGTGACATGTCATGAAATCAATGCCCCATTTCATAAAAGGACCAACTGAGACCACAGGATGTGACCAAATTTTCTTATTGTAGGTCTGGCAGGCACGACATTTCTGAATGACAGTAATGCAGTCGTTGAACAAGGAAGGCCAAAAATACCCTGCGTGTAAGATCTTCTGGGCAGTAGCATACCCAGACATATGACCACCACATGCTCCAGAATGGCAATCATTCAGAGCTTTCTTGGCTTCGTCAAATGTCAAACAACGTTGAAAAATAGAGTCAATTCCCCGACGGTAAATATTATCCCCGAGGATAATGTATTGATGTGCTTGATAACGGACTCAACATTGTTCAGTATTAGAGAAAGCAGGCCGGAAAGTATGGGTTTGGAGATATATAATGATATCCCCATACCAAAGATCGTTAGTGCTAATAAGGAAAAGAGATTCATCGGGCAATGAATCTATTGCTACATTTTCCGTGGCAGAATGAGGAAAATTGCATATTAACTCAGCAAAAACTAAGGATTTCTTAGACGTGGCACGATCGAATTCCAAGTCAGACTCCTGGAGTATGACAATCCATTTGGAGTACTTTCCCCCTAGCAATTGACGTGTCAAAATGTGTTGCATAGGGTTGCAATGATAAATCATTGTAGTTTTTCTTGAGAGAATATAATGCCGAAAGCGTTGAATGGCTTGAACGGCAGCCAAAGCTAGTTTTTCAACATGTTGATACTTGATTTCAGTTGATGTGAGACTTCAACTCAAGTAATAAATATCATGTTCATCGTGTGCATCATCCTCTTGAACAAGAACCATGCCAATGGTATACTCTGAGGCAGCAAGATAAATAAAATAATCACGACTATAATCAGGATGAAAAAGAAGCGGAGCTCGCATGAGGGACAACTTCAAAGCCTCAAAAGCATTGTTGGCCACGGTATCCCAGACGAACTCTGAATATTTCTTTAGTAGCCGCGTAAAACCACGAGTAATCTCGACATAATTAGGGATGAAATGACGAAGAAAGTTTGCTTTCCTTTCCAAACTTTGCAACTGGCGTAGTGTAGAAGGAGGAGGGAGATTAAGAATCACCTCAACCTTAAGAGGATCTACCCGGATCCCTTGACGTGAAACAATGAAACCTAGAAGACGACCGGATTCTACGCAAAAAACACATTTATGAGGATTTAAACGAATATGATAGAACCGACAATGAACGAAAATGGCTCGGAGATGAGTGGGGTGATCGACGCGGTGCAAGAAATGAGCTGGTAAATCATCCAAATAGGGTTGAACGATATGCTTTATATCATGAAAATCATAAGACATAGCACATTGAAATGTCATGCCAGTGTTCTTAAGACTGAAGGGAAGTTTCCTATAGGCAAAAGTACCCCAAGGACAAATAAAAGCGGTTTTATGTTGGTCCTTAGGAGCGATGTTAATTTGATTATAGCCGGAGAAACCATCCATGAGAGAAAAGAATTCACTTCCAGCACAGTCATCGACAATCTGGTCAATGAAAGGAGTTGGAAAGTTGTCTTTTGGACAGGCTTTGTTAATATCCCTATAATCAACACATACACGAATACTGCCACCTTTCTTATCAATCAGTACAGGGTTAGAAACCCATTCGGTCAGAGCCACGGGATAAATAAAGCTGGCTTTGAGAAGTTTTTCAACCTCGAGCTTGATAGCTACCGCTTTACATGGGTGGACTGGACGAAGGCACTGTCGGACTGGTTTAGCTCTGGGGTATGTCGTAATCTCATGTAAAACAATTGCAGGGTCGATACCTGGCATCTCTTCGTAGCTCCAGGCGAAGATGTCACAAAATTCTTTGAACATAGACATATAGGTGATGATTTCATCGGGAGAACACGAAGCTCCAATGTGAACATTTTCAACTATCCCAGGTTTAACGGATATGTCAATGGGAATCATGGGAGAGATATTACTGAGGTTCCCTTCAGCAAACACATCATGTGAAGATCCGGGAATAGTCGATATGACAACAACGGTCGACGGAGTCGAAATCCGTTGGTAGTTCTTGAGAGTGTGTTGTTCCAAAAAGAGTATGGAATGATGATGCCCATTGTCCCAAGGGGTGTCCTCTATGACGGACATGATCATCTCGTCAGTGGGAAAAATGACATGGAAAGGATCGGGAGACAACTCATCAAGAGAGGATGTAGAAGGTGTTGCTGATTGAATGGCGTGATAAGCAAACTCAACCGGACTTAACGGCATGACGTCGCCGAAACGAGTGTGATCTCCAGGGTCAGGGACTATCCAAGGGTCGGAAGACACATGAAGTTCATGAGGTATGGTAGAGATCATGTTGATAGAAGCAATTGATGGGTGTGGAACATTGGGCAGTGGAATGGGGAAAGTACCCATTAACAAAGAGTCTTTTAAAAGGCCTACACCAACATTCTCATAACCCGGTGGGGTTTTAGTGATAAATGACACGTTATCAGTACAAGTATCGAAATTAAAGAAGGCAAGTTTGTCAACTGTAACAACCTTTCCTTGATGAGGAAAACGTACTACACTTAAAAGGGTTGACACAACAGCATGCATGGAATCTATCCAGCTACGACCAAGCAGAAGATTATAATCAAGGGGAGCATCGAAGACTTCCACTTCAATTAGGACTGTCTTACCTTCTAGAGTAACAGGCAACGATGGAAGAACACCGTAAGGCTTAAAACCAGAGCCATTAAAGGATTTCAGAATATTTTTTGATTCATTTAAGGGAGGAGAGCCAATGGATTTCCAACAAGCAAAAGACATTACACATGTAGAGGCACCCTCATTGATAATAGTTCGACAAATGTTCTTGTCAGAGACAACAACTTGTAGCTTGAAAGCAAGCTGAGGAGGTAACTTTGGAATATGATCTTCCAAGTCAAATACTATTAAATTCATATCTGTTGGGTCAATTCCACCTATAGCTTTCAACAGAGCCTTCCTTTGTGCAGGACAAGACTAAAGGACTTCAAGGGCAGACATCGCTGAAGGTGCTTGGGCCAGATCTTCGACAATGCTGTAGTTCTGAGCGAGGATTGAAAGCCGATTTTCGAACAACACCCTTAGGGGGTGGTCATAGAACTGTATCAAGGTTCGGTCGTTTGAGATGAAGAGGACCGTGTGTAGGTGGAGTCGGTGGAGAGGGCTATACCAAAGTAGGAGGTAAATCATCAACCTTCTCTGTAGACAAAGAATAATCTTTGGCTCTAGTCGTGAGTGAAACGTTGTTTGGATTAGAATCACCGGTACACATCAAAACATATGATGTCATAGAAGTAGATGTTTGGTCATGGATGACCAACTGAGCCTGTTGTTGAGACGGGAAGGGTTGGGACAAGACTGCCAGCGTAGATGGTTTCAACGTTCCTTGAAGGAACTTAGTAGCCTCGGCATGTCATGGACAATACTTCGTGTAGTGATCGTCACCACAGATAAGGAAAGGGTATCGTGGTTTGCACTTATCCCGATATTCAACAGGGGTAGTTTTAGGCTGCTCCGTTTGATTATTATTTTTTCTCTCCTTATTCTTGCCTCTCCCTTTTTTCGATTTATTTTTATCGGTCGGGGTAGATTGAACGACGTTCACCTAAGAAGTTTTACCGGTGGAAGTGGCAGGAGACGGAGCATTTTGAACATTAGAAGTAGTAGACTTAGGATTGGTGCTTGAAACAAAATGTTATTGGGCTTGGGTAGTACCAATGACACTGTCAACGGCATGTGAAGCAGCTGGAGTAGTTGAAGTGCTGGAAGTACCGGGACAAGGTAACTCAGGTAATAAATCATAAAGTGTTCCAATTTGTGAATAAACGAGATCAAGATATAGATCACGACTTATAGCCTGCTCTTCGGTGACAATGCCACCCATGGCAATGTCCTTACCGATTTCATTCACAAAGGACTTCATAAACCATTCGGCCAGTAACTGATTGGGAAGTTCAAGTTTGATGAGACATCGTCTCCTTCACCACTCATGTATATGATCAGATATATGAGTGCCTTTAGTCTATTTGAAAGAAGTCAAAATCTCAGTCCCAGTATCATAACGGATCGGTAACTGGTAATGTGTAAGGAAATCCATAGCTAGGGTGTTGAAATCAGAGAAGAAACCTCATGGCAATTCAATATACCACTTTGCAACAGAACTGGTAAGGGTTCGTTGAAAAAGATGTAAACAAATGGAGTCATCCATCAATGAGTTAGATGAACGCCATAGGTGAAAAGTCATAACGTGATTGTTCGGGTCCTCTCCCGCTTTGCCATCGAATTTCAGAATGTCCAATGGAAGCTTAGCTAGAATAACAGGCCATTGGGGAGAGTGACGAATAGGATCATTTAGAATCCTAGACAAATTTGGAAAATCCAAATTAGCAAGAAAAAGTAACTGTCGATTCACCTGCAGGTACTGGTGACTTTGGGGTGGAAGCCCTGTTGGCAAACCAGTAGGACCGTAAGTAGTCTGCCCATAGTGGGAAGACCCAGGTTGATTCGGTGGTGGTTGGAGAGGATAGTAGCTCGGTGGATTACAACCATGAGTGGGGACATGAGTTTGAGCATTCATACCCCAAATAGGATTTGGTATACCTGGATATGGTTGGCCTATAGTAGGGACAGGTTGTTGCCCCCAAGTTGTTTGAGGAAGATTTTGTAACATCTAATTCCAATACTGGGCCAAAGAAGGAGGTATATTTTGTCCAAAAGGTGGGGTTGGTCCCCCTATCGTAGGTGGAGTTCCAACCGGAAATTGTGTGCCAATCGTAGGTTGTGTGGTAATTGTATTGTGTCTGGTAAAATGAAATGGAATCGTACCACCTTGTCCACCAATGGGAATCTGCAAGTTTGGGGTAACATTCGGTATAGTGCCACTAGGATTAGGATTGCCAGAAGGAAATTGAGGGAGTGTCGAAATAAAATCGGGAATAGGGTGCCCATGAGGACCACCAGGAGTACCAGATGGGGTTTGCGGAGGTGTTGGAACATAAGCATTCAACAAAGCATTCAACACATGGTATCTGGGGGGTAGAGTCGGAGTGACATTGGGCATTCGTTGGGTGTTAATAGGAGGAAGACCGGCTGCAGTGAACCCGGTTGGGACACTCGTAGTGTTTGCGAGGTGGGCCATCTCAACAGGGAGAATAAAGTGATAAGTAGTATTCACCGGTACAGTCTCAGTCTCAAAAAACACTAGAGGGTTGATTTCAGAGACCACAGGCAAACCATGACTAAAAAGGGTCCGGAGGAAATCACCTGCAGGACAAAAAGAATCTTGGCCTTCTACACTGAGAAAGGGCCCAACAGGTGATCCATAAGAGGTAACAACTACGTCTCCATAAGAATTTAATCGCACAAAAGGTCATTCACCATGACGAATTCGATAGTCCTCTCTAGTATTAGTAATTTGAAAAGGTTCTAGAGATTCAGTTGATTCCACTTGGGGTGTGGTAACAATTGCTACTTCGCCGCGCTGAGGAGAGTCCTCGGGTGTAGCTGTAGACAAGGGTTGTGACTCGTCCAGATGCTCTGGATATAAACCCTACATTCTACGTGAGCGACATGGGGGAGATATTGTAAACGAGTGACAATCTCTGCGAAGAAACTTCTATGGTCAACTTTGAGAAACAAACAACATGCGCTAGTAAACAAAATCTATGAAGCAATCACCAGGCAAACAAGACCTTCTAATTTTGAAGCCACTAGTTGGTGATGAAATCTAATGTCGCAACAATGAGATGATAAGGGGAGGATCTAGGGTGGAAAAGTTACGTTGATGACCTGCTTAATGGACTTACACCCTGGTGCAAGCTCCCACACATAATCGTGGGTATACCCTCCAAGGAGCCCGAGTGAGTTTGCTTTCTAACCTTTTACTTCATAGCTGTCATGCCTAGCAGAGCCCACCTGGGCATGTAAGCACTCATAATTTTCTCACACAGTGACGATTTGGGTGAAAACACATGGTATCCTGGTGGTAGTGTCAGAATGACATCAGGCATTCACTGGGTATTGATAGGAGCAAGACTAGCTGAAGTAATCTCAGTTGGGACACTCATAGTATTCGCGAGATGGGCCATCTCGTCAGGGAGAATAAAGTGATAAGTGGTAGGCACTGGTATAGTCTCTATCTTATAAAACACCAGAGGGTTGATTTCGTAGACTATAGGTGACTTAGTACCAAAAAGGACCCTTCGGAAATTACCTGACCAAAAAGGATCTTGGCCTTCTTCCCCGGGAAAAGGCCCAACAGCTGATTCAAAAGATGTAACAACTTCTTCTCCGAAATAATTTAATCGTACAAAAGGTCGTTCACCATGGAGAATGTGATAGTCCTCTATAGTATTGGTAATTCGAAAAGGTTCTAGAGATTCAATTGATTCCACTTGTGGTGTGGTGACAACTAGGATTCACTTGTTTCCACATGTGGTGGGGTAACAACTAGGACTTCACTGTGGTGAGGAGAGCCCTCAGGTGTACTGGTAGGCAAGGATTGAGAACCATCCATATGCTCTGGAGATAAACTTTGCATTCTACGTGAACATCGTGGGGGAGAAATTGTAAACGAGTGACAAGCTCCGCGAATTAATTCTTAGGGTCAACTTCGAGAAACAAACAACACGCACTAGTAAACAAAATCTAGGAAGCAATCAGCAGAAAACAAGACCTTCTAATTTCGAAGCCACTAGTTGGTGATGAAATCCAACGTCGCAACAATGAGACGAGAAGGGGCAGGGATATGGTGGAAAAGTTACGCTGACGACCTGCTTAACGGACTTACACCCTGGTGCAAGCTCCCACACATAATCGTGGGTATACCCTCCAAGGAGCCCAAGTGAGTTTGGTCAATGTCAATTCCAGGTACCATGAAGACTTTCCCCTCCACAATCACCTTGGGTAAGAACCTAGAGAGATAGGCCACTAAGGTCACCACAAACAACAGTAAAGCCTGGGGGAACAATCGACATTCCGATCCACACGCAAGAGCAGGGTATCTAGCCCAAAATCAACTCAAAAGGATTCCACTCATCATTGTGGGTATACCTCTGAGTGACCCCCGTAATACATGCAATCTCTACACTGATGTCAACAAAGCAGGGTGAGTAACTCTGCCAACACCAATGCAACCTAGTGCTTGACCCTTGTATTAGAAGGGCTTCCGAGGACAATATGTTGCAAATGGAATTTAACACTCCCTAACTCAAGATGCTATTGTGTGTTTTGAGCTTTTGGAGAGTGTATCTCTCTTCCTACTCCAAAGCACTAGACTAGCTAAATGTTGGTGTAAAAGAGCCCTAAAAAAGAGTTACTAGATAAATTTTAAGATTACGCAATGTTTTTAAGAGTTGTTGTTTACTCAAATGTAATGGAAGGGAAACTTATGTTGTATAACTCTGACCCAATAATGCAAGGATGAGAATGAAATGTATCACTTTTCGTTCAATGAATCCTATGTATGGGAGAGAGAGAAAGTTTTCCAAATCAACCTTGAACTATAATCCAAAATTTCCTTTCAAATTTCAATGCAAACAATCATTTATCAAATGAAAATTCTCTATTGTGTCTTTTTCAAATACTTCAACAATCTCAATAATTTGATTTTCAAAGTTTTCTAAAACAAAAAGAATTTTTTGAAAGAAAAACTTGTTGTTCACTTTTCAAAAAGGACTCAAACTATGATAGCAAGAGTACATAAAATCAAATCAATGAACAAGCAAATGACCCAATCTACTCTTTCAATGAAAGAAAAAATAAAGAGCAAACCAATTAGTCTTCTCAATGCAAATGAAAATGGTCTTGCAAACCAATAAGCAAATGAGAAAAACCAAGTACTCAACTTTCAACCAATGACTGGTTCTCAACTAATCAAACACACTCAGAATCTGAAGTCAGATAGAATGGTTTTGCTAAGAAGAGTCAAGAAATGAAAGTCAAGACACAAAAGACAAGAAAAACCTTGAAACCCTAAGACTATTCACGCATGCAAACTAAAGCAAGAAATATATCAATCAAAGGTCCAAGAAACCCATAAGAGGTATTCCAACTGATCTGGGCAGTTAGAAAGACCAAAAATCAAATTCAAAATTTTGAAAAAGAATGTTTGCAGGTAAGCACTATTACACAGTGCGAGAACCACTGATTCTCGCAGGCAACCTTTGAGCAAGGTGCGAGAACCTCACACTGAACCCTATAAGCAAGGTGTGAACCTTACCAGTTCTTGCAGGCTACAATGAAGTGCAGTGCGAGAATTCCTGAACATATCCAAATATTTGAAAAATGAATTAAAATTCAAAAAAGCTTCTGGACTCAGAAGGTCTATCAGGGTATCTTGAAGACTCAGAGACTGATAGGACAGGAGAAAAATGAAATCAGAGCAAATGGCCACAGAAAAACACAAAAAGCCACAAATAAAATGGGATTTTTCCCCAGTGGAGTCGCCAATTTTGTTATTGGATAAATCCGTAAGTGCGGACACAAACCGATCTCCCTAGATCCACCTGGATCTAGAACAAAGCAAGATAGAATGATACTCTTTCCCTAGATTTTAGCTATTGAATGTACTAGGAGGTACAATTAAAGAACATACCTTATGATCACTTCCTTTTATCTTTGTTGCTCCTGCTTCACTCCAGTTCTCTCGTACAGTCAAGATCAAAACAATACAAACCAACCGAAGTGAAGAAAGCACAATCTATTCAATAGTCAATCTATGTATATGATCAAGGAGTTATACAATAAAGTAGAACTAACTTTATGGGAAAGGGACACATTACTGTATCATATTGATGGAAAGTACATATTACAACCTGAGCCTTGATGTTGCAAACTTCCTTTCGATGGCCCTTAGCTCTGACACACAAACTTGCTCACTTGTATGAAGAAGATCAACCACCTTTGATGACCTTGCTGGAGTTCTCTAGCTGTTGTAGCTTCAATCCTTCACACAATCTTTCACTAATTCTTCAATAAATCTCTTGTTTGTTTTCTTCTAACCTTTTCCATGATAATCCCCTCAATATATAGGAGAGAATGAATTAGTTACTTGTATAATAATGATCCCAAAATATCAGGAAATCCAGTACTTAGATAACCATTCGAATGCCATCTCATCCTTCTAGAAGCTTCGAGAATTCACCTTTTTCCCTTCTTTAGAAAGTGTTCGCACCCTAGCAGTTATACACAGTGCGAACTTCTCACACCCTGGCTTAAGGCAGCCTACGAGAATCATACATTCTCACAGGAAACTATACTAGTAGCCTGCAAACCTTCTTCAAAAATGATATTTCTGGAAAGAGAAGAAAGTAACTTTTCTCAGGAGAAAGTTCTAATGAAGAGCCTGAGTGCACCATAATCAATACATCATCATGATGACCAAAATCATGGGTAACATCAGGGTTTATCTCTGTTGGTGTCAGTTTCTTTGCCACTTCTGATGTGTCTAGTAGTGCTGGAAAATATGATCGACGAAGGTCCACATTGAATACTAGGTGAAATCCATGGAAGGGGGGAATACTTAACTCAAAATAATTATCACCCACAACCTTGGTGATGGTGTAATATCCATAGAAAATTGGATGTATATTATGATGGGGTCCCATAAATTTCTCTTTCTGCAAATGCAACCAAACCTTATCTCCCACCCGAAACTTGTGGGGAACCCAATGTTGGTCATGGCGCTTCATGTACTTAGCATTAGCTTTCTACAAAATATCATGGACCTATTGGCAGACGTGTTGTATCCATTCAATGAATTTGTTGGATTTGTCGACCTTATATTTAGCATGGGAAGATTCTTCCTATGTGGATGCAAGGGGAAGTGCTACATCAATGGGACCCAATGGTTGAAAGCATGGGTCCACCTGAAAAGGGTTGTGGTGGGTCAAGCTATGGAGGAATCTATTGTAGTTGTGTTGGTAATAAGGAAGGCTCTCATCCCATGTGTGTGGATGCTTGGAGTTGTACATGCACAAGATATGCACGATCATCCTATTGATGACCTTTGTATATCCATCAATATGAGGGTGTAAGGCAGTAAATTTGGTGAGCTTGGTGTCCAACAATGACCAAAGGCTTGACCAAAATGTGGTCAATAATATATTGTCGCAATCTGATATGATGTTCTGTGGTAGTCCAAAGTGTACCCATAAACACTCAAAGAATATCTTGGAAATGGCCTCGGTAGTGATACTCTTCATGAAAGCAGTCTTAATGGCCATGTTAGAGAATCAATCAACAACCAAGAATACACAATCATTTCCATGCTTTGTTGAAGGGAGACCTGTCATGTAGTCCATCGAAATGGATTCCCATGGCTCATCAGGAGTAGGTAGGGGGGTGTAAAGTCCTTTTTTTTTAATGGTTGGATTGTTAATGGAGAAGGTAGTTTAGGATCTGATATACTTACTAACATCCTATCAAAACTTCAGCCTATAGAAATATTTATGTAGTACTTCCATTGTCTTCTCCATGCCAAAGTTTCCTACCTCTCGACTGTAGTGGGCTTCCCAAATCAACTTTGCACACACGCTTGAAGGAACACAAAGATGACCCAAATGGCATAGCAGTCCATCATGAATATGAAATTTGGAAACAATCATGCTTGTTCCCAACATTTGGTAGGTCGTAGAAAATTTGGGATCATTTTCATGGAATTGGGACCACCCAGAGGTCTCATTCTCGCAAGAGTTAAGAATTTTGATTAGTGCTACAGCTGGAGATTGATTAATTTAGTGAACAACATGATTGGTGCTCCCTTTCTTATACTTAATGTTGAGGTGAAACTGTTGCAAGTATGTGGACCAATTTTTATGCCAGTCTTTCTACAATTTTCCTTGTGTCTGCATGAACTGTAGAGGTTTTTGATATACATACATGATCATTTCCTTCCCTAAAATGTTATGCTTCCAATGGAAACAACATTATAAAATGGAGTATGTTTCTTTTTCATAGGTGGGGTACTTATGGATGGAATATGAGAGTGTCTCACTATGATAGGCCACCGGATGACCGTGTCGAGTGAGAACAAAACCAACAACATAATCAAAAGAATTTGTCTCCATTCAAATGGTTGTTGTAGATGATGTAAGGAAAGCACCAGGGCTGAGAATACGTGATGTTTCAGATCATCAAAGTCTTTCTACTATGACCTGCCCCACACAAATTTTTCTTTGCAACCACCCTTGGTCACTTGTTTGAGAGCCCATGTGATATGGGAGAATCTCAATACGAATCTTCCATAGAAGTTGGCAATGCATTAAAAGCCATGAAGCTCGGTGATTTTTGTCAGGGCTGGCCAATCATGAATAAATTGGATCTTGCATGGATCGACATGCACCCCATTATAATATACAATGTATCCAAGGTATTGGAACCTATTCATATCGAAGGAGCATTTCTCTAGGTTAGCTTATAGCTTGTGCTATAGTAGAGTGTGGAGGATCTATTGAAAGTGTTGCAAGTTTTCTTCTCAACTCTTGTTGAAGACCAAGATGTCATTCAGATATATTACCACAAAGGAATTGGTGAAGGGACGCAATATGTTGTCCATCAACCTCATGAATTTTTTTGGAATTCGTCAAGACAAAGGGAATGATCAACTACTTGAAAAAAATACATTAGAATTGAAAGAAGTCTTCCATACATCAAATTATTCTATGGGGACCTAGTGGTAGTCAGAATTTAGATCAATATTACTAAATTACTTCTCCACCTTGAGCTAGTAGATAAATTCATCAATTCATGGAATTGGATATTGGTTCTTGAATATGATTTTGTTCAGATCTTTGTAATCAATACAGAGTCTCTAGGTCCCATATTTATTTGGTATGAGCATGATTGGGCTTATGCAGGGTGAGGAGCTTGGCTGAATGTGCCCTTTTTGGAGGAGCTCTTGAATATAGCACTTGATTTATTCATTTTCTAGGAGAGGGCTTTGATACATTGTCCCATTAGGAAAAGTATTTCTAGGAGTCATCTCAATTGAATGCTTGACCTAACAATGCAGAAGCACCCCATTAGGTGAGGTGAAGATGCCTCGATATTCTTCCATGACTTTGTCCACTTTCTTCTGTTGTATAGAGGAGCATTATGTGAAGGCCATGGATGTGGCCATGACCTTCCATTCACTTTGAGAGTGAATCATGAAGAGGATAAATTTCCTATTCTGGTAGATGACCTTCTTGCATTACTTAGACGAGACCAAATAAATTGTGGTAGATGAGCTTCCCATAGTTAAAATGACACTAAAAGGTCTAGACTCATATACAACATGAGGTTTCCACATATATGGTTGGCCTAAAATAACTTCACAAACTTCAAGTGTAGAAACATCTCACAATACATGGTCCTTGATGGGATTAATTCCATAGGGAAGGCGGTATTGTTCGTTAACATGAAGATCTCGTCCTTTGTTGAGCATATTGAGGTTGTACGATTCCTGATGTCGTGTTGTCATAAAATCCAACTGCTTGATGACCTCTATTGAGATGAGGTTCTTTTGGATTCTACTATCAACAATTAAATGTAGAAAATCTCCCCTCACCCACATCTGCAAGTGAAAAATATGTTCACCTTCCTCCAACTCTTCTGGTTTGTTTGGATGGATATTGGTGGTAGTGAATGTGGAACTAGGTTTTACAACAATGATCCACTTCCTCTTTTTTTTCTATGAATCAGAGACGGAGCCTTGATATGAATTAGAGTCTTTCAGCTTGGCCACCAATGACTACTTCGAGCAACATTCATCAACGTTGTTCCTGGGGATTTTATGGAACTCACACCACTTCCTAGTGTCTTTATTCATCTTCCCATTACCCTTCTTTGTTTGGGGATTAGATTGGTTGTCATGAGGTTGTCAATCTTTTCTTTGTCCTTTTTTTTGTGTGTTGGGGCCACCTTTTCCCTTCTTTTGTTGTGATGTATTTGCAAATCCAAACTCTCTCTTATTCCTCTGCTTATATTTTTTCTCGATTTTGATAGCATATTGATAGGCAAATCCTAGTGATGAGATGTCCATAAACTCCATTTATGTTTGGATGTACCTATGTATACCTCCACGTTTTTTTAGAACCATATGTTGCTTGGAGTCTCTGATACTGAGCTTGGTGCACAAGGTATGGAATTTATTTGTGAGCTCTGGCACTGTTTGGTCCCTCTCATGATGCAGTGTGGTCCATCTCATGTATTGGTTGTCATAGTTTCCATAAGGGTAATATTTTTCCTTGACAAAATCCATAAAAGACTCCCAAGTGGGCTCAACCCCAAATATTCTAGACACCTCTGTGGAGTTTTTCTCACAGTAAGTTTCCCACCAATGTTTAACATGGGGGATATCCTTAAGGATCACAAAGGTGATATTTTCCTTATTAAAAACATTGTGGACAAAGAAATACCCTTCTAGTAGATTTAATAACTTTTCCAAGGCATCTACATCTATCCAACCTTCAAATATGGGAACATCAAAATTAACATGTAACTTGAAGGGGGGGGTGCCTCCAAAGTGGTCACTTGACGAAGATACATATGTTGTTGTTGGAAGTATTTGAAAGATTTGGGAGAAATTATACATCATCTCATTCCTTTTTTTTGCGAGGACTTCCACAGGAAACAACTTAATACTATCTCATTCTCCCTTGTCTCTCTTTACATCCACCATGGGTGGTCGTCGAGGTCGGTGAAGAGAGTCTTCCTAGGGCTCAACTATTTCGAGTCCCAATGCCTTATACCCTGACCTTATTGGGGACATACAGAGATAAAAAAATAAAGAGAAGACTTCTCTAATACCATTAATCCTTATTTATGAGGGAACAAAATAAAATACATAAATAGGAAAGAAACACATAGATACAGTAATACTCAATTTCTATTAAAGAATGAAATATGCAGAGACTGTAAAAGAAAATACAAAGTGAAATGAACTCACTAGAATGGTGGTATCTTATCTCTAAGAAAATATGTGACGGCTACGTGCATTCAAAATAAGAAGACTGCAATGAGGCTCCAAAGGCCTTTTTAACATAAAGCGTAAATGAGAAAACCCTAAACATCCAAAACCCTAACCCTGGAAGATGAAATGCCAAAAGGTTTGTGGATCCAATGGGCGTAGTTGATACATCAACTTCTCAGGGGCACAAATTTTGCATACAATATTCATTTGGGGCACTGGGTACCTTGTAGAAAAGGTATATCTAAGCAATACACATTTTGTTCCTCCTAGAATTCACCTTTGGCAATATGGTCAGAATTTTTGATCCAAAAAAATGTCATTTAGGGCCTCAAAATGACCCCAAAAATTTGGGACCCGAAAAACCATAGAAAAACTGCCAAGATGGAAACTGTATACTGAGCCAATGCCATAGGTGCGAAACCACCAATGCCCACCTCAATCATTCCTCCCCCCTTAGGAAGCAATGGTACAGTAGTTGCCCTGCTTTGACAACTTGATAGATTTGGATCCTCTATTGGCAGGTGCCCTTATCCTATGTGTCCATGATCTATTCAATGGTTTCATGTTCCATGCAATCAAGGTTGAGCTCTGTAAGTGTGAGCTACTCTACCACTTTTGATGTGTCCAACAGTGCTAGAAAATATGTCCACTTATGTTGTAGTTGTATTGGACATAAGGAAGGCTCTCATCCCATTGTGTGGATGCTTGGAGTTGTACATGTGCAAGATATGCATGATCATCCTATTGACAACCTCTGCCTATCCATCAGTATGAGGGTGGAAGGAAGTGGATATGGTGAGCTTGGTGTCCAACAAAAACAAGAAGATTTACCAGAATGTGCTCAAGAATATGTTGTCATGATCTGATATGATGGTTTGTGGTAGTATGAAGTGTACCCATACACACTCAAATAAGAGCTTTTCAGTGGCCTCGAATGTGATACTATTCTTCCAAGCGATCATAATGGCCATCATAGAGAATCGAACAACAACCATGAATGAAAATTCATTTCCCTACTTGGTTGAGAGGAGACCTGGAATGTAGTCCAACAAGATGGATTCCCATAGCATTTTGGGAGTAGGAAAGGGGGTCTACAATCCTTGTTCTATAATGGTTGTCTTGGAAATGGAGTAGGTAGTGCAGGATATGATATACTTACTAACATATCGTTGAATCTTCATCGAATAGAAATTATTTTGTAGTATTGCCACTATCTTCTCCATGCCAAAGTATTATACCACCCTACTGTAGTGGGATTCCCAAATCAACTTCACACGCTCACTTGAAGGAACATAGATATGACCTATATGGAATAGTATTCCATCCTTAAGATTAAAGTTAGCAAAATTCGTGCATGTTCCTAACATATGATAGGTCATAGTGAAGTTAGGATTTTTATCATAGAGATGGGACCACCCAAAGGTATCATGCCCTTTCATTAGATCATTGTGGTTAGTGTTGCAATTGGAAGTCAACTGAGGTAGTCAATGATGCAATTGGTGCTCCCTTTATTATACTTAATGTTGAGGTGAAACTGCTGCAAGTATGTGGACCACTTTTTATGGCATTCATTCTACAATTTTCATTGTGTCTGTATGAACTATAGAGGCCTGTGATCTGCATGGATGACTGTATCCTTCACTAGAATGTAATGCTTCCATTGGAAGTGGGATGGTAATATGGAGTACATTTCTTTGTCATAGGTGGGGTACTTATGGGTGACATCTGAGAGTGTCTCACTATGATATGCCACCAGATGATTATGATGAGTGAGAAAAACACCAACATCCTATTTGGAAGCATTTGTCTTAATCTCAAATGGTTGATGCAGATCAACTAAGGTGAGAACCAAGGCTGAGCATAAGTGATTTTTCAAATCATCAAAATATTTATGTTGTGATCTTCCCCACACAAATTTGGCTTTGGAACCACCCTTGGTCACTAGGTTGAGAGCCCATGCAATATGGGAGAACCTAAATACGAATATGCGAGAGAAGTTGGAAAGGTATAAATAGCTTTGGAGCTCGGTGAGTGTTGTCGGGGCTGGCCAATGACGAATGACTTGGGTATTGCATGGATCTACATGCACCCCATTCCAATCCATAATATATCTTAGGTGTTGGACCCTTCTCACGCCGAAGGATAATTTCTCTAGGTTGGCATATAGATTTTGTTGTCACAGAGTGTGGAGGAATTGTTGAATGTGTTGCAAATGTTCTACCCAACTCTTGTTGAAGATGAAGATTTAACCCAGACATAAAAACACAAAGGAATTGGTTAAGGGCCGCAATATGTCATTAATCAACCTCATGGAAGTTGTTGGGGAATTCTCCAAGCAAAAGGGCATGACCAACCAATCGAAAATACCTTATTTAGACTTGAAAGAAGTATTCCATACAACACTTTGTTCTATGGGGTCCTAGTGTTAGCCAAAATTCAGATCAATATTACTAGATTACTTGGAACCATTGAGTTGGTTGAGAATTTCATCAATTCAGGTAATTGGATACTAGTTATTGACTATGATTTTGTTCATAGCTTTGTAATGAATGTAAAGTTTCTTGGTCCTGTATTTATTCTTTATGAGCATGATTGGGATTCTGTAGGGTGAGGAGCTTGGTTGATTGAGCCCTTTTTGGAGAAGATTTTGAATCTAATGCTTGATTTCCTCATTTTAAAGGAGAGAGTGTCGATACACTGGACCGTAAGGAAAAGGTGCTCCAGGGGTCATCTCAAATGAATGGTTGACCTGACAGTGCAAAGGCACCTCGGTAAGTGAGGTGAATATGTCTCAGTAATATTTCATGAATTTTTCCACTTGCTTCTACTACGCAGGCGAGCCCTGTGAAAAGGCCATGGACGTAGCATGAGGGCTTCACCTTGTTGACCAATATCTTATCACGTTCATTCATAAAGGGTTTTTTTAATTATGAAAAATAGAGTCAACATATTGTAGGTATTGGGGGGCAGGATATGGGTATTAAGGGATTTATAGGTATTCGGGGGTATAAAAAGGGGTATCTAGTAAAAACAAGGGTTTATTTTATTGGAAATATATATTAGGAGGGGGTTCAACAAAAGGAGTTTTGGAGGTATTTATCAATATCTAATGAAATTAGGGGTAGCTTTGAATATCCCACGAACACATGTGCTATGTCATAGGTTCATTGGGTGAAGACATCGTGGGATGTGGTTGTGACCTTCCATTCACTTTGAGAGTGAATCATAAAGAGGAAAATGTTCCCAATCTAGGAGATGACCTTCCTGCATTGCATACTTGAGATCAAATAAATTGCGGTAGGTGAAGCTACTTATGGTATTATGTATAGTTGTATTCCCACAACAACAATGACACTGCAAGATCTAGAATCATATACAACATGATGTTTCCACATATATGGATGGCCTAAAATAACATCACAAAATTCAAGTGGGGAAACATCACACAATACCTCATCCTATATGGGCTTGATGCCATAGGGTAGGAGATACTTTTGGATAATGCAAAGATATCGTGATTTGTTGAGCCACCCAATGTTGTAGGGTTGCGGATGTGGTTTTGTTGGAAAATACAACCACCTGGTGACCTATACTAAGATGAGTTTATTTTGGCTTCCACTATAAGCAATTAAATTTAGTAGAGCCCCCTTCACCCACATCTGCAAGTGAAAATAACACTCACCTTCCTCCGACTCTTCTGGTTCATTTGGTTGGATCTTGGTGGTAGTGGCTATGGCATTGGGTTTTGCATCAATGATCTTCTTCCCCTTGTATGGCTCTGAATAAAATTAGGATCCTGGATTTTACTCTAAGTTTTTCATCTCGGCCACCAATGACTACTTCGAGAAACATTCATCGGTGTTGCGCCAAGGGATTTTATGGAACTCACACCACTTCCTAGTGTATTTCTTCATCTTCCCATTACCCTTATTTGTTTTCATATTAGACTAGTTTTCCTAAGGTTTTCCATCCTTTATTTTTACTTTGTTCTATGTGTTGGGGCCACCTTTTCCCTGCTTTTGTTGTGATGTATTAACAAATCCAAACTCCTACTTATTCCTCTGCTTAAATTTTTTCTCGATTTTGACAACATACTGATAGGAGGCTCCCAAGGATGAGATGTCCAAAAAATCCATTTTTGCTTGGATGTACCTATGTATACCCACATGGTATTTTAGAACCAAATATCGCTCAAAGTCTCTAATACCCAACTTGGTGTGGAAGGTATGGAAGGTATTTGTGAAATTTGACATTGTTTGATCCATCTCCTGACATAGTGTGGTCCATCTCATGTACTATTCATTGTAGTTTCCAATAGGGTAATACTGATCCTTGATAACATCCATAAAATAGTTTCAACTCGGTTGGCCCCCAATTATTCTAGACTCCTATGTGGAGTTTTTCTCATAGTAAGTTTCCCATTAATGTTTGACATCGGGGACATCCTTAAGGAGCATAAAGGTGATATTTTCCCTGTTGGAAAAATTGTGGACATAGATATACCATTCTAGTAGATTTATCCATTTTTCCAAGGCATATTCATCCATATAACATTCAAATAAGGGAATATCAAAATTAACTTGTACCTTGAAGGTGAAGGTGCCTCCAAAGTGGTCGCTTGATGAAGAAGAATCTTTTTTTTTAGGCAGTCCTCGAAGGATTTGGGAAAAATTATCCATAATCTAATTCATCTCTTATGAAAGGACTTGTGTAAGAAACAAATTAATAGGATTTCTCACTCCCTCGTATCTCTTTTCCTTCTCCATGGGAGGTCATCGAAGTCAGCAAAGACGGTCATCCAAGGCCTCAACTAGTTCAATTCCCAATGACTTATACCTTGACCTTGTTGGGGACATGCACATAGAAAGAGATAAAGAGAAGACCGCTCTGATACCACTAATCCATATTTATGACGGAATGAAATGAAATATAGAAATAGGATAGAAACACAATGATACAATAATACTCAATTTTTGTTAAAGAATGAAATATGCAGAGACTGTAAAAGAAAATACAGAGTGAAATGAACTCCCTAGAATGGTGGTATCTTATATCTGAGAAGAGATGTGATGGCTACATACATTCAGAATAAGATGAGTAAAATGAGGCTCCAAAGACCTTTTTAACATAAATCATAAATGAGAAAACCTTAAAAAACCATAACCCTGAAAGATGAAACACTAAAAGGTTTGTGGGCCCTGATGGGGTAGTTGATACGTCAACTTCTCAAGGGTGAAACTTTTTCATACGATCTTCGTTTAAGGCATTTGGTACCTCAGTGAAAATTTCTAGCTGAGGAGTACACATCATGTTTGGCCTCGCATTCACCTTCGGCTATATGCTAGGTGTTTTCCAACCAAAAAAATGTCATTTAGGGCCTCAAAACGACCCCACAAGTTTGGGACCAGAAAAACCGTAGAAAAACTCCCAAGATGGAAACTATATTTTGAGCCAGTGGAATAGGTCGGAATCCAATGATGTCCATTTGGATCAATCCTCCCACTTAGGAATCAATGGTCCCCATTGCGTTGAGGTCCCCCATCAAATTGGGAAACTTATGCTAAACTTGACGCTTGGTGAAGCACTTGCCTTGGTCTAGTAGCTACCCTACTTTGACAACCCGATAGAGTTGGGTCCAGGATGTTCCTAGCCTCTCAGTCCCATCACTTTCCCTATCCAAGATGTTCGGCCTATAACACATAATCCTATCATCTTATCAACACTTAACTCACCAGCCTACAAACATCAGTACATTTCATCGACCACGAAGAAAGTGTGATGGGGGACGAAGCTCCGCCAGGTAGGGAAAGGGATGGGATTGAGAGGCTAGAAAAGAGGGGCTAATCTAGGGATCTTAACCCAAGGGAATACTATAATATATTCCTAAAAAATGAAAATATTAAAGTGGGGGGGAAATAAACCCAATTATCCTAAGTTCCTGGGAAAGGGAATGAATGATAAATGGAGTGTATGCAGCTCCAAGAAGACATGTGTTGACCTGGGTACATGCAGTTAAAGTTGGATAGTCAACTCATTGGGGAGGGTTCCTTTCCCATTCTCTGATCCTTCCCCTAACATGCGAGGTATCCATCGCCGACCTCTGCATATTTCATGCACCTCTAAAACCAGTAGTTGGGGAAGCCGACCTGTGTTTTCCTGTGAAATCCATCATATTTGCACTTACCAAAATTGAGTTGTACCTTACCAGATTGTGGTTGTTTCCATTCCCTGAGATGTATTGAACCTTTGTTGTTGTCCTCACCTTATTGGAACTGAGTTGAAGTTTGTGGAGGAAGTAGGTTGTCAAGACCGTGGTTGAAGAGGAAGTTGTCAGTCCTGTGAGAAACTCTCTCCGGGTGAGAGAGTTTTTTGGGAAGTGATTTTCTGCTAGAGAGAGTCCAGCACCAGCTATAGAGCTCTGAGAATTCATGATCTGACCTGTTGTCGAGACTTTGAAAGGGGAAGTGGAACAGTTGATGGACTATGGAATAGTGAAGGTGCATATTCTCGAGGTGGAACATGCATGTGGGGAATGAGAGTCTGCGAGTAGTGGGTGTAAGAAGGCTCTTGGAGAGAATCCTTCCAGTTTCACTGTGCAGTCTCCTGTAACCTCAACCTAGTATAGGATTCCCTTTCCTTGGGTGGATCTTAGTCCTAGCTCGGGGGTGATCCACTGTTGAGTGTGATGAGAAGCATGGTATAAGGAAGGGAGGTTCGTGGAAGGTCTACACACAGTTGGTGTTTTTTATTCCAATTAAAATATAAGTATCATTTCTATGCTTAACTATGTATGGTGTGCATGTTTGTTATTCTTGCAATGTTATCATGTGTTCCGTTGCATGTATGAATTATTTTCAATTCCACAGGAGCATGTATGGTAGCAGTAATTCTGTGTTATTTGTTTTAAATTCATTAGAAATGCATGTTATATATATGTGTGTGTGTGTGTGTGTGTGTGTGTGTGTTCCTCTGTGGTGTTTCTCAGCCCGTAAGAGTGGTTGGGGATGTTACAAATTGGTATCAAAGTGAAGAGAGACATCCTGTAGTGATTTTGCTCGACCTGTTGGTGGTTGGGGATGTTACAAATTGGTATCAGAGCCAATGTTTCAACACTGAGCTTGGATGGTCCATGTTAGTGAAAGTTAAAGAAAAATTTTCGAGAAAGAATTGTTTTCAAATTGGACAAAACTGAAGTTTAGAGCCTAGTTTTCGACATTGAGCATGATTTTGACTATATACATGGTTATGGAATCGAAATCTTAGAGAAAAATTTTGTGGAGAAGGACAAAAATTTGAATTTCAGAACATTCCAGAGTCCCAAGAGAACAATTGTACTATGTCCGAAAACACAAGAGGTGTAGCAAGAGAAGGACCGAATCTCGAAACTCCGAAGTCTCAAAGGAGATCTACACCGTAGATCTAGGGAGAAACCTTACCATTAGATCAAGCCAAGAGAAGAAGGTAAGATTCTTGGTGAAGAGCGGATCAGAGCCATTAGATTTACATGCAAGTGGTTGTGAGCCATAGATCTCATGAAAGATCGTAACTTCGAAGTTTGGCGGTTGGGAGAATTGGGGTGTGCTGGTGCACAAACCGCTAAATCCTGAAGTCCCGAAGAAAAAGAGCAGAAGTGGTGTGGCAGGATGACGTTTCCAATGGTGATGTGGACCTTCCTAGACATGCCATGTGCCACTACCTTAGTTGGTGACAGTTTTACTATGTGGGCCCTGAGGTTTCATAACATAGTTAAAGTTCGGAGGGACCACATTGGCATTGATCAAGATCGACAAACAGGAGGCATTGCAGGGACCCAAATTGCATGGGAGTTAAGTTCTCAGGGTAGTCACGCAATCCAAACCACGATTTCACTGGGGGTTTACGTGTCAGTGTTAAAGGAATTGCGAGATGAAAGGCAGGTTACTCCAAACTGCAGATGCATGCCCCTGTAATTTGAAAGGAGTTAAGTGATGTGACTATTCGGTATCTTAGTTCAAGTATGGAAACCATGGGTCTTAGTGGACGCATGGCACCAGTTGGGAATTCTAGAGACTTGACACTCCAGAAGAATGGTTCATAAGGAATGAAAGGAATAACCTTTCAAAGTTTTGTAACACCGAAGTGATGTGTCATAATAACGTCACCAAAGGTGACATGGAAGTGTTCGGAGATTATCGGTTTAGGATGTTGGGGGTGTGTGGATGTGAAATCCTCCAAAGTCCTGAAGATCCAAATCTCAGAAGTCTCAAAGCTCAGATACCTGAATTTCCATAGCGGGTGTCAATTGTTGGATGTTGGGTAGTCATGGATTGTTGATCCACCCTACTTCACGAGTTCATCAATCTGAAAATCTAAGAGATTTGTTGTAATGTTCTTTGAAAAAATATGAAGCTGGAGCCCGAAGTTTCAAGGCTCCGGATAAGCACCCAAATCATAAGTGTTGGGTCACAACCGTGGTCACATGAAAACCAAGGGCTGAAGAGAGATGGGATATTGCCAAAAAATTATAGCAGAATAGAGCAGAGCTCAGAAAGAAAAGATCTACGGGGATTATTTATTCATCGAGAACTGCAGAAAATGGAATCTGAAATTTTTCTTTGAATCAAATTGGTTTATGAATACTATGGAATTTGTTAACGACTGATGGCTTGACAAATTTCGGTTGACTGCACATTGTGGTTGCATAGTTAACAATTGTCAGAACCGAACCAAATTGTCGCATTGTGGAGAGAAATGGAGGAGGCACAAAATGATTTTAGTTTAGAGAATGAAGCTAAAGGAATGGATATCTATTTGGGAGTTGAAGTATCAAACTCCAATGGGCATGGAGAAGAGACAGATAAGGAAGGAAACATGATGAAAATCATTGAAAGATTGTAGAAATATGTCTAGACTCACCGAGCAGATAACAAAAAGATCATGAAATCCAGGGAACAACAAGGATAATTCAACATAAACTTGATACGGAGCCTAGAAAGGATAGAAAATAAATTGGATAAGGAGAGTAACTCTAGTAAATCAGGAAGTCACAGGTCCCCAAATGAGAACATAAAATCAAGGAGTGTTGGTAGACACCATCATCACTCCCAAGGGCACTCCAAGAGGAGGGATGAATTGAAGGGTGAAATGAATAAGATTAAACCTCCTATGTTTGATGGAGAGCACCAGAAGGAGGAAGATGCAGAGACATGGCTTCTTCGCATGAGGAAATATTTCCAACTGCAGAATTAATCCTCTCGTGCAGAAGGAAGAATTGTAATGTATCAACTGAAAGGAAAGGCATCCATGTGGTGGGATCAACTTGTGCAGGTGCAACACATTAAAGAGAAAAATGTTACTTGGAAGGAATACAAGAAACACTTTGAAAAGAAGTACTTAACTAAGAGATACTATGACAAAAATATGAAAGAGTTCTTTGAGCTAAAGTTGGGTAGCATGACCATTGATGAATATGAATGAAGGTTTTTGGAATTGTTGAAGTATGTCCCTTTCATCAAAGATGAGACTATCAAAATCAAAGGTATATGAGTGGACTTCCATCTTCCATCACTGACACTATATAGTATGATGATCCTAAAACTATGGAATAAACTATAAGGAGAGAAAAAATATTATATGAGAAACAAAGAGAAAATCCCACTTTCCGGAAGGCTTCGGAGGACAAGAAGAAGTTCAAGAAAGAGTAGAGGCAGAAGAGAAACAAGCCCCCTTTTTCAGAAAAAGTCCTCAAGGACAACCATATTTTATAGAGAATAGAATGGTAGATGTAGGGGGACAAAGGCCAAGGAAGATGCCCATTCAATGTTGGGGATGTCAGGGACACGACAAGTATAGAGATTGTCCCCACAAAAATAGAAAAATGAGAGTTGTCCACAATGTTCAGCAAGAAGAAACAGTAGAGGACATGGGAAGTAGAATACCAAGGATCTATGAAGCCCTGGACAACAAGAAAGTTGAGTTTCAATCACACATGATTGAAATTGAAGGTATGATAAATAACCATGCCTTTACTATTTTAATTGATTCAGGGGCTAGTCATAGTTATATAGATCCCAAGATGGTGGAAAGTTTTCATTTTCTAAGAAACAAGCATGGAAAACCTTGGTTAGTGCAGCTGGCTACAGGAGCCAAAAGAAACGTTACTGAAATGCTTAAGTCATGTCTCATGGACTTGAATGAAATGTGCACACGGGTAGATTTGAACATCTTACCTTTAGGTTCCTATGACTATATAAGTGGTATGGAATGGCTGGACCAACACCATGCCATTTTAGACTACCATAACAAGGCATTCACTTGCTTGGATGAGGAAGGAAATCAAAGAGTAGTCCAAGGAATTCCCAGAGTAATTTCTATTAGAGAAATCTCAGCAATGCAGTTAAAGAAGTGGTATAGGAAGGGATGTCAAATATTTGCAGCCCATATGGAGGAAGCATCTAAGGATAAAGTACCCAATATTGAGAATCATGCAGTCCTGGAAGATTTTGAAGATGTGTTCAAGGAGGTACCAGGATTACCTCCAAAGAGAGATATTGATTTCTCCATAAATCTGATGCCTGGAGAAGCTCCAGTGTCAAAAACTCCTTATAGAATGAGTACACCAGAGCTGAAGGAGTTGCAAATGAAGCTTGAATAACTTTTGAAGAAGGGGTATATACACCCAAGTGTGTCACCTTGGGGTGCCCCAGTCTTATTCATGAAGAAGAAATATGGGACATTCAAATTGTGCATCGATTTCAAACAGTTGAATAAAGTTACTATAAAGAACAAGTATCCTTTGCCAAGGATTGATGATCTCTTTGATCAGTTGAAGGATGCCAAGGTATTTTCAAAAATAGATCTCAGGTCAGGGTACCATCAGGTAAGGATAAAGGATGAAGACATCAACAAACCGCCTTTAGAACAAGGTATGGTCATTATGAATTCACAGTGGTGCCATTTGAGTTATCAAATGCACCCGATGTTTTCATGTGCCTAATGAATGGTGTATTCAAAAAATATATAGACAAGTTTGTCATAGTATTTTTGGATGGCATCCTGGTGTTTTCCAAGTTAGAGGAAGAGTATGAACATCATATGAGGATGGTGTTGGAGGTGCTAAGAGAGCGCCAATTGTATGCCAAAATTGAGCAAGTGCTCATTTTATCAAAATAAAATTCACTACTTGGGGTATATCATTTCAAAATATGGGATAGTCATGGATCCTGAGAAGATAGAAGCCATTAGAGAATGTTCAACATTGAAGAATGTGAAATAAGTCAGATCCTTCATGGGTCTAGTTGGCTATTACAGAAGGTTCATTTCAAGGTTTTCAAAAATAGCTCACTCTGTCATTTCCTTGCAAAGGAAGGGAAAGAAATTTCAATGGACAAAAGAATGTGAGAGAAGCAGGGATGATTTTAGGGGCTAAATTCACTCATGGGCTAATTTTCCATGGTTTTTCCAAAAATGAGATTCGCTATTTTAAAAATGATTCG